>CABFWB010000580.1:183922-201605 GCA_902151455.1 Timema bartmani
TCTTAGGTGGACAAAGATGCGCCTCTTTTCTCATTGATTATATATCATTGTATATTATTTTATGCGTGTTCTTATGTGGAGTGGTGATGATACAATGTATATTATTCCGTTCAGAAATCTTACGAGTTTATAGAAAGAGAGAGAAAGTCTGTGCGGTGCGCCGTACCATTTATTGGGATTATAAAGGTTGTATTTATAGGAAGTGTACCCGCATTGGCATGGAGGGAGAGTAGAAACAATTTGGAAATAAACCTCGTTACACCCTATTGGGATTCGAACCTTGATCTCCTTGTCATTGGCAGTCTACTCTAATGCAGAAGTAGTACGTTAGACCATGCTGCCACCAAAGCGTTTTTTATTTTAATTATTTGAAATAATTTATAAACGTTAGAGATATACTATTTTAAAAATATGCAAGAAAGCCGCACCAAAAACTTCAAAAGGCTGAATGTGGCCTAATGACCGATTCTTGGTCAAAACAGTAATTATTTTTAACAGTATCTTCTGATGTTTTATAAGTGTAACATTATCAATATAATATAAATTATCAAACACAATGGGCTATAATATAATAAGTAAATATTAGCTCCTCCGATTGACTCAATCGAAAGCTTAATTTGTTTAAATTGAACTATTTCAAAGGTAGGTCAACAAAAATAATAGTCTTATATATTATATAACAACCATATATTTATATATTTTAAACTACTATGTATATCACCAGCTCCTATTACATGTTAAGATTACAAGCATAATGATAATTATTAAAATTGAGTAGGAATGGGGAAGGAAGCATTTTATAGGTAATTAATTTACCCACCATTGCGTGGAAGGAGAGTGGGTAACCGTTTAGAAAAAAAACACCTTCAGTAGACCCAACCGGGACTCTGACAGTGATCCCCCCATCATCTTCAGGCTACTATAACACGAGAGTGACGCCTTAGAACGTTTGGTCACTGAAACTATTAAAATATTAGTTAACCTACTATAGCTGACTCAAATGTTAGCTAAAACTTATAATAAATTATTGAACTGTATCTTGAACATTTTGTGTAACTATTTTATTGTAGAGTGTATATTGTTTTTATGGAACTAAAGCAATCTATATTCAAGAATAACATTTACCAACACCTGTGGGCCCATGGTCCAAGGTATCAGTTTTACAATATACTGAATTGCCAGTGACAGGTAGATCAATGTTCGAGTCTCGGCTAGGTGCACTAAGAGTAGTTTTTCATATGTGATATATCACCATGGTTTTATTAACCTATCTCCACGTTAATACAGGTAGACTTCCCTTAAACTTACTTCCGCGTGTCATATCCCTGTATTAATCATTAATAGCTATTTTAATAACCAATATTAAAATAAAAATATAAAAACATAAATTTTTTATAGAAAAAGTTTAAAATTCCGCGTATCTTTGAAAAAACTCCAAGCTCACTGTCGATTTAATGTATTAAATTATATTTCATGACGTATTTATGAAGCCAGCATGTAATAGGCTATGATTGATTTGACATAACTTTTAAATCGGAAAAGGAATTTAACAATGTAGGATGCATGAGCCAAATTGAGGGAGAGATTATTAAAAAGTCCATATAGTTAAAAAAAAATTATTAACAAACGTGTCCGATTCTGTTTCTATGAGGTTGTTATTATTTGGGCTGATGTGATTCAATTTCTGACTAGAAAATTGCCATTTTATTTTTGATCAATTTATAAATATACATGTAGGCCTATATTTTGTATACCTAGTATATACCATGAAATAAAATATAATGTGTACTTTCTATTTTTTTTTAGGTGGGGGTGGAAAAATGAAGCATATAGATCGAACAATATTATTAGTTATATTAAATTTGGGTTAAACGTATACACGCATACATTAATTATACTTGTGGGATCCGGAAAAGTAAAATAGAATTTTAGAAGAAGTGTAATCGCACTTTCATGTAAGGAGACTGGGAAATCATTTTTGATCAATCACCCTTATTTTACTCTACTGGAATTTGAACCCCAATTCCTCGTCACCAACAATCCATTCTAACACAATAGTGACGCGTTAGACCATAAGACTACCGATGTGGATTTTTAACTTTCAATAGTAATTATTCCACTCTCACTTCCAATGTGTTCACATTATTTTAAGCAGAGTATATGTTTTGATTGCCTACTGACCTACTAGTCTTACGAGATTTTATAAAACCTATTTACCTATATTATAGTAGCTAAATAAAGTTTTGTAGAAGCTATATGTAGATATCGATCACATTATGTTTATTCCCAAGTAAACACATACACACCTATCACACCGTTCCCTTAAGGGACAGGAAAGAAACTGTGCATACAGTTAAATAACAACTTTTTTACTTAATCCATCCTCACTAACTTTATCCACACTTCCCTATCCTTGCATACTCCCTTAGGCCCGATGCACACCGCACCGAACAAGACACGACAGAACAAAACATTTTTGTGTGGTCATGTGTGGAGCTCTCTTGATTGCATGCTTTAAATTGAGCCGGCGCACACTGCACCGAACAGGACCGAACAAAACAACAAAACACGACCACACATGACCACACACGTTTACACAATTCAGCTGTCTTCCCCGCTCCCATGTTCGACGGAACAAAATGCACCGAACATTTTGCATTGCGCATGCGTGACTATTTGTTTATTAGTTTGTGAAGGTGTCTAGTGGCGTGTGTTGGTTGTCGAAGTGAGTTTTTTGGTGTGTTTTACCAAAATGTCTGTGCAAAAGCGTAAGGAAAAGGATTTAGGCCTACCCATTGCTGAGCTAGATGTGGAAAAACTAATAGTTTTTGTGCAGGAGAGGCCTGCATTGTACAATTTTAACCTCAAAGATTACCACAGCAAGGATATTGCCGACAAGCTGTGGGAGGAGGTGGGGAAATACATGAAAGCACCTAGTAAGTACCGAAACCTACATAGTTGAATTAATTTTATAGTTAATTTGACAATAAAATTATTTATAACGCTAATTAATATGAATGGTTACCAATAGTATTTTTACTAGTTTAGCTTTAAATGTATTTTGTGATTCCCAAGTATAAAAGTGAGTATAAATAATTGCAAGAAGACGTGCTAAAAAATATTATTATTTTAGTTTATTTTAATTCATGTAATATTATTTCGATACTTTCTGTGGGGCTCAATTTAATTAATTAGGAATTTCACTGCATGTTTTAATGAATGAAATGGATCTTGGTTAATTTTGATTTTATTGTGGAACGGGGCCCTGTACAATGTATTAGTAACATCAATATAATGATATGAATGATGATATTATTATTTGAGTTGAAGGCTACAAATATTTTATTGGTAGAAATAGTTATTTACCAATATAATTAAATATGTGTAAAACTTGAACAGTTAGTCAGACGAGGTGATAAAGAAAAACTACCTGGTGACAGTATTTATGTAGATAATTGATTTTTATATGGCATAAATAGTTGTCACTTCCGCGATTTACTTTCGCACATAATCACACTACTGCACGTGGGCATATGCATCCTGCCATGGTAAACGTCCTTGCTCTGAAGAAAAGTAGTCCACCAAGAAGTTGCGAACTGTAAACGCTGCATGAGAAGGAGGTTTGCTTCTTCCAGTATCTACAGTTTCTGTTTCTTCACCCTCGAGTAACAACAGCTCCTGAAATATGTCGGGACGATCCATTCGTTCTCTTTTTCTGATTAAATTATGTAGTATAGTACATGTTTCAGTTATCACCTGAACTTTGTCAGGGCTCAACATAATGCAAGTTTTAAATACCCCAAATTTTTTGCTTAGTATGCCAAAAGCACATTCAGCAATACGACGGGCTCTTGAGTGCCGATAATTGTATACACGCCTCTCATTTGTAAGGTACTTTCTGGCAAATGGTTTCATGAGATTTACAAGAAGTGGATACGCCTCGTCACCAACAAAAACGAAAGGCATTTTGTTATTGTTTTCATAGTTGATTGGTCTAGGAGAGGGAATATTAAGCTTCTTTTCCATCAGATCCTTTGCAAAAGTACTACTATGAAATACTGAAGCGTCATTATTTCGACCGTAGTCTCCTACCTCAATTATCACAAAACATGCATCGGCGTCTACCACTGCCTGCAAAATGATCGAGTGAAATTTTTTATAGTTGAAATAGGCAGATCCCTCATTTTCTGGACACAGCAAGCGGATATGTTTGCCATCAACAGCACCTATACAGTTAGGATAGTTCCAAACGTCTTCAAATCGCTGAGCTATATGTTCCCATCTTTCAGTTGTTGGTTGAGGCATGTACACTGGCTGCAGACGTTCAATTATAGCTTGGCATGTTTCCATTACAATTAGTCCAATAGTTGTTTCCCCAACACGGAAGTAGTAGTGGTAAGATTTGAACATTTCTCCGGTAGCCAGGTACCTGGAAAGATACGGATACCAATGTATTAGAATAAAGTTCAATGTTTTAGATATGCATTGGAATTGTGTACAGTTCTAATTGAAACTTATATAATAATCTATACATTTCTATAGATAAAAAGTCGTTTATATTGGTCTAAATTAGAATTTTTTTTAAAATACAAAATTAATATTTATTTCCTTAGTATTTGTTGGGCCAAATTTCATAATAAAAACATAATTCACAGATAAGAACATTTTCATGTGCCCATTCCTCAAACACACCACTTATAAAAATATTTTTTTCAGCTGCTGATTGTCGCTCGAAGTGGGCGTCTCTCAGGAATGCGTACGCTAGACACATGCGACAAGAAAAGACATATGTCCCCAGTGGGTCAAAAGGAACTAAAAAGAAGCAATGGTATCTGGCAGAGGTACTGAGTTTTCTAACAGATTTCGTGGGTCAGCATAGGACGATGTCTAGTAGCCTACGTCCAAATGTACGGCAAGCAGGATAGAACATAAATACGGAAGACAATGATAGTTTTATGGAAACGTACGAAGAAGAAGAAAAGCACGATGACTCTTCTGGTTTTGTTGACCTGACAATAGCTGGAAACCTGACAAGACCAACTACTACAATCCAGCCTCCAACGAGACCTCCAGGATTAGGGAAGAGGAGGTTTTATCCTCAAAAACCATGTGAAATGGTGGTCAGTCCAATGATTGATTTTTTTAAATCAAGATCACAGCTACCCCCCAAACACGATGAAGATGGAGACGGAGACCTTTATTACCTTAAAGGCCTGCTTCCTGATTTAAAAAAGCTCGACGAAAGGCGCGAACGAAAATTCAAACAGGACATTATGAGACAATTAAACGATCTTCTTGATGAACAGGACGAACAAAGCATTTCACCAATGATGGTGTCAACATCTTATTCAAACGCATCTTCATCGCACTCATTCACCCAGATCTCTTCCCCCGGCAGTCTGCCTGATATAAATATTCCGCTCCCGATTATAGAACCTACAGAGGGTGCTGACCTTCCTTATGGAAATGAAGTCACCATATGATGTAGAAGAAAGCATCCGTTAATTTGAAGGCACATCAGTCTATTATAAATTCTACAAAATATGGTTTCATTTTTTAAGTAATACTTTTTACTGTATTTTGTTTATTTATAAATAGCTTGGTTTTGTAAAAAATTACATACAATTGACTTCTAAGTTATTAGGATTCCAATAATTTAACATCTCGTCTTATTAAATATTTAGTGTAGGCCTTCTAAGTGTCTATTGTTCAAAGTTATTGACTCCTAACTGTTGTAAAGTAATAATATAATAAAATTAAATACTTGTATGCATAATACCCAGTGTACCTTTATATAAAGAAATATCAGTAAATATATAACTTTTACCTTAAAGTGATGAACAGCCTTTCTTCCGGTGTAATGCTCTTCCTATAGTTGGTGTTTCTCCTCCTGATGATATCCTCTATATTACTCAGGATGTAATTAAAAGTATCAACACTTAATCTTACAAAATTGGCGAATTTTTCCGGATAACACTTCAACTCACTAATGTAGTTTGTTAAAGAGTTTTCATCCATCCTTTTTTTCAGCATAGGGTGAACCCAGTTACTTCGATCGCGTTTCTCTTCATGATGAATCTCCAACCATCCCCACAGCAAAAAAGCTACCTCTTCATCACTGACCTCCATCTTGGGGAATGCATATAGTAAGAAGAGAATGTCTTATCGTGTTTTGTTCTATCGTGTTCTATGGTCAAAACTACCATCACACAAATTTGTTCCATGAAACAAAAACATTTTTGTTCTGTCGTGTCTTGTTCGGTGCGGTGTGCATCGGGCCTTAGCTTCAACAACATACATACACTGAGTCATACACGCGCTTTTATTTTTTAAACTCTTAATGTTTCTCTTTTACACACATTTGTCTCAAAACATTTAAGCACGTCTCACATGGCCTACCCCTTCCATTAAAACTCATCCTCTCAACATGCCCAAACCAAGGTAAGACATATCTTTCACATTTACCTACTATAAAAATTATTATTCTTAGCCATGCGTCTTACTACACATTCGGGCTCTACGCTTAAGTACTAATTACGCTAATGGGTTATGAATTGAAAAGGTTGAATATAGAGGAAGGGAACCCGCATTTACGTGGAGGGAGAGTCGAAACCCATTTTAGGACACCCCCACCCCCCAGTTCACTCGAGTGAAATTTGAACCTCGATCTCTCCGTCCTCAGCAGTCTAGCTCAACACAAATCTAGCATGTTAATTAACTACGCCACCGAGACAGGTAATTGACCTATTGAATTATCTTTAAAATCGCACTCTTTCAGCACCTGTTCATTACAAATTCTGTCCTTACGATTTTGTCCACAAACATTTGTAAGATATCTTATCCCAACCGCATTCACCATGCTCTTGTTTTTCTCTTGACAGAGCCTATTGATTAATAAAAGAGTTAAAAAAATTTTTTTTTATGAAGCTCACTTTTGAATCAATAGGAGCGCGTCCTGTCACTCCTGTGACTAAAGATGAAGGATCTTAAAATCATTTAAATCTTATTTTTACTAGTCCTCAGATATTATATTATTTTTAGTTCGTACGACCATCACAACAGTATTTAATCACTCAATTAATCGTATAATTTTACTAGGAATAAAATTCAAGAAAATACATTTTTTGTGGTCAACATAGTTAATCTTTTGGGCCTTAATAATACTACTTGTAATATTATTAATATTATTCAAGGTATTTGTGTGTCAAAGCACTCCCACTAGAGTTAAGGAAAGAGGGTAAAATCACACACACAAATTGACAAAGATACTCCAGGGTGGTAGGCTGGGAATTTAAATTCGACTTCCCTGTCAACAGCGACCAAGTATACTGCGAGTCTATCACCTTGGACCACTAGACCACTGGTGCGGATTGTAAACAAATAATATAATGATTTCCTGAGCTAGGGTGGATTGTGTCGTAATGGGTGTGTTATTTTTATTATATTTATATGTTTGCTGCAAGAGTTAATAACGATTTTTATATAGGTAGTGTAAAGAGGATGATTAATAGGAAACTCATCAGAATTCACCTGGAATTCCTAGTATGAAAATGGAACTGTCATTTATAAAACTAAAAAAAATATATATATTTGATTTAAGTTAAAATAATTAAAATAAAATGTACTGATGAATTATTAGTTTAAAAAAATGGCATTACAATTTTATGAACCCTACACCCTATGAAACCCATCAGTAGCTGTTTGATATTCAATCGCATTTAGCTAATGAGCTATAAGTATTTCAAAGCTTTTTTTGGTCTTATTAGAGTCACAGTTATTATGAAAATACACGTGTGTGTATGTCTGTGTATGTGTGTGTGTGTGTGTCTGTCTGTCTGTCTGTATGTCTGTCTGTACACATGCAAGCGGGTTATTTACTGCGCTTGCAGGCAAACCGTCAGCAAATGAAAATTAATTGTGTGTGATATTTTAAAACAAATGACTTGTGATTAAAATTGAGTACTTACGAATTTATGTGCTCATTGTGGGTGACCGAAACGTTAAATGAGGGGCAAATCATATGGTTATAGAAAGTAATAACGGAAGTGTTTATTGACAGAACAATATCGTGATTGCTTGCAACCATGGGGATATTTTTTAACAAGTTGTAATTTTTTGTTTTTAAATGGTCATGGATATTTTTTAATGTTGATGTATTTTAATGATTAGGTGGGACCTATCTTTTAATAACACGTATGGTCTTTTCTTAATTCAAATAAAATCACAAGACAATAAGAAATATTTATTTAATAAAAACAATTATAAATCTGAAAGGTAGATGATTAATTGTATTAGTAAATAAGGCTTTTTTAATCAAACAATAATATTTTTATAATTAAATTACATTAATAATAAAACAGCATGGCCGGTAAAAATAATACTAGCTATACAAATTAAAATTTTTAATGATAAATGGTAGTCTTATAAGAAACTAAAATTAGATAAACTTTATCTATGTCTAGAATGGCTAACTAATCCAGGAATGTATTAAATTCAAGTATTATGATAAAGTTAGTGTTTAGTTCCCTGTTTGAGTCATAAATACATATATATTTCTCCCTTGAGGTCAAGCTAACCAAAATTATCATTTATTAGAAATACGACTACCAATACTTATCGCTTGGTAAACTCTCGATCGCCCACACAACTCACTCACGAAAAGCTCGTTTATTCATACTCTACGCTTACTAGACACTCCAGTTCCATACTTGTTGCTCAATATAAATGTGGCTTAACATTTGGGTTTTTTTCACTGCAAACCCAAAAACCCATGATTTTGCTATGTAAAAAACTACTACCCACACTTGTAGCTCATTAGCCTCATTAGCTATAGTTTTCGCTAATAGAAACCTCACGTCCTATAGTTCTTATTTATTAGCACTCAACTAGCAGTAAAAATATGGTTTCTCGTAGACTAGTCTACTCTCACCAGATACTTAACTAACGAATATACAAGGACGAGAGGTCCCTGTACCACTAATACAATTTATTCGCACGTTAATTATAAAACCTTTTAGTTTTGAGCACAGTTATTTACAAATTAAGTATCCAATGGCCTTGTGGGTTCACCATTGGAATATACATAAAATCTGTGCCCCCACTTCTTCTTTGACAGCAATCGGTGCATTACCGGTGTGATGGTTCGAAAAGCATGCTTCACAGCGTTGCACAATTCTTATTTTGTAGTGTAGTGGCGTCCAAACACGTAAGCCTTGATCAGTTGTCGGGTGGGGTAAGATCAAGGCTTCATAGTGAGCCCTTTCAATAGGTCCGGTGATCCTGGAAGACAACGGCCAACTCGTAGGCCTGGAAAATCTGCATTAAAGAACGCGCTTACATTAAGAGCAAAATGAGCGGTCACTTTATCTTGCTGTAGCCAAACACGTCCCATGATAACCTTCTATTGAAGCTGTAGGATTACCATGTTTCCAGCATGTGCAAAAAGGTTTCACCTCTCCAATGGCCATCGAAAAAATATGATCCAAACAAATGATGTGATTTCATCCCAGCTCATATCATTACGTGCGGTGCATTCCTTTGTAACTCAGGTGTGAAACAAGGATTATATTTAGCCCATAAGTACGCATTTCTGACTCGTAACCTGCGATATATTGCACATCATCGGAAAACATGACCTTAGTATGGGGTAATGAATTCGGAAATTGTGCTAACAAAGCAGGGCAGGCTGCAACAGGCAGTTCCATGTTTCCATCCGATCATTAATTTACGAACATCAGGTAAAACGGCCTATTTTTCAAGTCCTTTATCGTATAATCTTGCATTTTTGACCATCGTGAATGAAGTTTAGCGGCTCGTTGACCAGATGATTTCACTGAAGATTGTGCAATCAAATAGGCTACGGGAACACATATTTCCAATCGCAATATATTAATGGTAATAACATGCTGACAAGCGTTAGGAGTACAATGACTTCTCGTCCAGCCTGTATATTGTTCTCTAACTCAAATTGATATAATTAACTTAACATGTAAAATGTACAGTGCGAATGTATTTATAATCTTCAGTTTGACTGACTTTAGGTTCGAATCCTACCTGGAAAATTTAAGGGGTGGGATACAGCGTTGAATAGTGCATCTATATACTGGCAAGCTGAAACCGTTTCATCAAGACTAAAACTAGAATTCAACAATAATCAAAAATGAAGTTTTAGTTTAAATATTGAAATATCAACAAGATTGTCGAAAGGGTAATAATGTATCTTATTCTGACACAGGAATTTGTTGTTGGATTTTAAACCTTGATGTTTGTATTTTTCACATCTCTTGTCTTTTATATATATATATCATATTCTGTAAATTGAAGAATGACACCTGGACACAGAATATGATATCTAGATGGAGTAATTCCCACTAATAAGCATAAATAATAGTTCTGGCTATTAATTCTTTATTTATATATATATATATACTTTGAAATTTTCAAAAACAAAAGCAGGCCAAGTTTTCTCAGTCAGATAATAAACAAATATTTGACTAAATATTACCTGAAATAATATTTATTTATTTAATAATAGTTAGTTCATACACTTCAATTAAGTATAATACAAACTTTTAGATTATGTCAGCCATTGAAAGTTATTAAATAAAACAATTTAACCAATGATATTATATTATAACGGTGTACATTTACCCTATACCAACAATAAATTATCTAACTAACAAACTATCAATAAAAGTCACATCTGAAAATATGTTTTTACCTGTCTGTAAATAGTTGGTGTATATGTTACGGGTAGTGTGCGAAATCTGGATAATTTTGAGATTGGCCGGGAGATGTCAGCATTAGCCATGTGCAGTGGATCGAGTCAGAAAGAGAAAGTAATTCATCTCATTTACGACATCATCCGGATAATATCGACACTGGCCAGCAAGACTTGGATAATGTGGAATATTGTTGGTAAAACTAAGCACGTTTCAACACAAATTTAATTTTGACAAAAAAAAATCGAAATTGGACAGTAAATTAATTCGTAGCAGTGAATTAAAATTCTAAATGCCCCATTTCATGCATTATTTTCCACTAAATTAACCTTACCTAGTTAATCCTAGCCTAACTTAAGCTAATCTAACATAGCCTAAACTCACCTAATATAGTCTACGTTAACCTAGCCTCACCTAATTAACATAGCCTCAATCATAGAAATTGCCACTATTCAAGTGCGGGTGGATAATGTCAAAATTATCTGGATAAACTTAAAAAAACGTAAAAATGATCTGGATGATATTGACTTTATCTAAGTTTGGACTTTACCCGTACTACAAACTGTTAGATTATTCTTCTATTTAAAGTTGTGAAATTAAATCGAACAATGCAACCGAATACAGTGTTGTTGTTCACATTTTCATAATGCCAACAAGTAATTATTCCATTATTAACACATTTGAGATTTAATACAATTTAAAAATATATTTACATGGGTGAAAATAATTTGTGAGAATCAATGCACTCACTTAGTAAATTTACATATTTAATGGGAAGTGGTTTGCAAAGAAGTGAATTCCGCATGTCAAGCAACGTCTCTAGACTATAATGATATTTCGATGCAAAATTATTTTGTAAACAATGATTTTTTAAAACCTTCGTCGTTATCCAGTTTTTAAATTTAATTTTAAAATGAATCTTTACTAAGACGAGCTTCATTCCTTTAGAATAAACCAATAATTATAGTGGTGTCATGTAAGTGAGCAAAACATTTTACAGTTAATTCAAAATTAACTTTAAGTTAAGTGTTGAAATACTTTATATTTATAGTTTTACCAATATCTCTTCAGTAATTTTGTCAGATTATTTTTGTAAATAGATATCTAAATTGTTTATCTAAGCTAAATATAAACTTTTAAAATGTATTAAACCACACAAACATTTGCTGTTAAAAGTGATGTTATCCTTACCACACAAACATAAACATACTGTATTTTATGACCACCCTAAAATATTTAAATGTTTTCGAGATAACTGAAGTTTGTGAGAGGACATTAAGTGCTGTTACAAAAAGAGGTTGGTGTTATTATCTGTTACTAACCCTTGTAAATGGGACGGGTTAATGTGAGCAGTGAAATGTAACGCCTGAAACGGCATTGTAAGCGATGTTATGCTATTTTGTGGTACCATTTAATCTAGTGAACACCGTGCATGGATAGAGCCGGGCGCATTCTTGCAGAGTGTTAAACATTTATTTCAGCCATTTTCTTGTTGGTATAACATTTGTGTAAAAACCTCACAATTACTTTAGTAATAAATAAATCATGCATAAATTATAGTCTTATTTTTTCATTCTGTCTTACTACTCGTATGGATTTTCATTTTACTTATCACATATGATAATTCATATAATAGGTTGGTGACGAGGGAGGAAGAATTCTAGAGGTAATCTATCAGTATATGCGTGAAATGAGAGTGGTGAAACCATTTAGGAAAAACCACTCTCAGTAGGCCCTACCAGGATTAAAACCCCGATCTTTCTGTCATCTAAAGCCCAGTCTAAAGCAAGCGTGATGACTTAGACCATTCAGTCTTTGCACATTTAAATAATATATTGATAAGATAAATATGAGGTATTTAGAAATTAGAGGAAATGTACCTCGCATTTGAGTTAAGAGAGAGTGAGGGGGGAACCATTTAGGAGAGAAGCACTCTTAACACACCCAGCCGGGGTCAGAACCATTACATTTTTTTCACCAGAAAACCAAACTTGATGAGTTTTAAGTTATTCTGCGAACCCATCGATGATATTCGATTGTTCATACAAAAAAGTGTAATCTCTTTAGATGGTTTTTCATGTGTAATTCCAAGCTTACTACGTACGTCCCCTTTTGTGTTTTTACACTGATGATAATCAAAAAGATAAGAATGTATAAGAAATGTGACAACACTTTCATATATGTAAAGTGGAACAACTCTTATAAAAAGACACACTACTAAACCCTGCCAGAATTAAAACCACAACCTCCCATCACTGGTTGGTAGACCAGATAAATCTAGACTGATGCCTTTATACACGTTTCTTTTATAATACGTATTCTATATGTAATATATATTTTATTTATATATTATATTTAGAATATTGAGAATACCAATTTATACAAATTATAATTAATGTATATAAATATATTTTTATTAAATTTATATATTATACTTTACATAAATAATATATATTTTTATAAAATATATCTATTATATATTTGTTATATTCAGGATGTAAAATATATATTATAATATTGTATGTCTATACATTTATATACGTCTTTGTTTGTTTATGAAAACGTTACGCTAGCTAATCAAGTAACGCAATAATGGACAAACATTTAACTAATCTACGATATATTTAATAAAATTATAAGGTTTAAGGTATACTAGCTTTTCCGTGAACACATCTTGCTGAATGTTGTTGAATAACAGATATTAGCTTATAGACTGTAGATTTTATAAATGTAAATTGGTAATACAATCATCTATGAATAATATAAATTTATAATCTAATTTTAATCTCACGTTTAAAAGAATTAGTTGATTCTACCTATTTCGGTAATGTAAATATCTAAGGTGTTACTTTCGTTATAACCTGGACTGTCCATGTCAGAGAGAGTGGGGCTCAAATCCCGGTTGAGTGTATGGAGGGTGGCTTATGCTAAATGGTTCACCAATCTCCATCCGAGCAAATACCTGTACATTTCCTATAAAATGCTACGTTCCTTATCTATATCACATTAGAGTGGTTAATGTATGTGTATAAACTAAACGGATAGTAAGACGAGATAGAAAAAAAGTCAAATTTTAAGTTTTTGGTAACTTTCTAGGTGGATAAGCATTAGTAATTTACAAATTGATAAAATGGGTTTACTGGATTCCAGAATAAATTTTAAAAGGAATTGATTCATGTTTTAAATATATGGATTAGTTATTAGGAAAGAAGGATCGTTAACCATCTTTTTTAAAAGGTTAAAAATTTATGAAATAAATTATATTTAATATCCAGGCTAAGTACCGTTTTCAAAGTAAAATCCAATATTGTTACAACTCTATTCGAATAGTAATATTTTGTTTTTGAACAGTTACATTTAAGTTTTAAGATTATGTGTTCATTTATGAAACTAAACTGAGATTTAAAAAAAGCTGATAGGATATTTTTGTCCCATACTTAAAAATATATATTTTTTTCCTTGTCATAATTTGTTTAGTATACATAATTTAGTTTGTATTCAAATAATATTGTGTGAATTATTTTCTAGTTACTGGCAAAATGTAAATATATTTAGTAGTTACATTTAATGTAAAAATATTGTAGGTATTTAAGTGATTCTTTACATAAGAACCTCTACTGTCATGACTTCTTGATAAATATAATTTTGTACTTATCAATATTTTTTTTATATCACCTTAATTGTATTTCTAAAATATTCTACATAATTTTGGTAGCCGCAACATATTGTCCATTGTAAATAGATTATTTAATTATGTAAGTTTTTCGGTTTTTTTTTTTGCAGGAGTTTCTTAAAATTACGAGTTCCCTGTCAATGCTTTCTGGGCAGTAGATAATGAGAGTGCTATTTTCAAAAAATTTTCGTTTTTAATATTTTTATGGGGGTTTCACTATTTGTTGTAGATAGCTAATTTTTCCTCAGCAATCATAAAATATTTTATGCTGTGTTATTATTCCAAGCTCTGGTCACCGTTTATTTAAATACTATTTCTACCAAACACTTATAGCTTGTGATCATGTAACTATCCAAAAATTATGTAATTTAAATGATCTACTATTTATAAATTTATTTATTCGAGTAAATTTCCAACAAGTAAAATAAAATCTTCTCTGTGTATATCTCGGTATTTTCACCAAGAAGAATATTTTTACTCTGCTTGGTGTTCATACTTGTTCCAACATATTTTGTAGTGCATGATTAAATTCACGTTCACATGATATCGTTAGTGTTTATGCTAATAAGTTATAAGTAAAGCAAAAAAACTATCTTTTTTTAATTTAATGTTCATTTTTAACACACTAAAATTGTCACATTAAGAGAACACAACGAACACAAACTGGGGACTATAAATTAGAGGATAATTTGAGCAACACTTCAGTTTAGTTAATTTATGAGTATAATTATTTGGAAGATATTTTAACTAGCATTACCGATATGAAATTGGAACCTAAGAATATAATACAGTCGAAAAATTTATACTACTACACAGTCAGTAAGCTGTTGACATCTCACCTGCTTTCAAGGAATGTAAAACTAAGAATATGAAAAATAATGGTTTTACCGGTTGTTCTTTGCGGTTTTAAAATGTGGTCTTTTACCTCACATGACGAAAATAAATTCAGCGTGTTTGAAAAAAAAAAGTTGCTTTGGAAGATATTTTGTCTTAAAAGAGATTAGGAAAGCAAGACTTGGAAGATGGGAGGGTAACATTAGAATGGACCTGAAAGCGATAAGTTGTAATGAAGTGGATTGGATAGAACTAGTTTAAACTAGATATAGGTGGTGTACTTTTTGTAAGTGTGACAGTGAATTTTCTAATGCCCCAATTCCATAGAGTAAGTAAGTATAACATTTCTAACAATAAAACACTTTGGACTCTTATTAACCTTCGTTACTAAAGAAATGATTAACATATGATTTATATGTGCAAGAAGTATAAATAATTTAATGTCTTAAAATTCAAGAACGATCAATATATTTTATTTTTGAATTCACTTTCAACATAAGAAAATACATAAAAATACACATAAAAAATACTCATAGTAGCCAACGATAGTTTAAAAATGGATGCATTTAATTATCCGCGATGAAGATCCTATCTTTGAAATAACTTATCTGAGAATTCCCAGTTTTCCAATTTATTCATGTTCATATTCCATTTATTAAGTGTAAAATATGAATTAAACTGATTGTACATATCATACAGATTTTGGTTTAACATAGCATAAGATACATGAAATATATTTTTGCTGAGAAGACCCCGTTATCATTAAAACTAAGAATCCACCTTATTGAAATTACTATACGAGTATAATAATCTTGAATTCACTAAACAAAAAAGATAGTATCTTACTGATTATCTCTGGCGAACCTCTGCCAGTCTTTATATATTATTTATTTCTGTAATCAAATTATGTGCACATACAGTACTTCGCTGAAATATATTTGCAATATGATTCATGATGAGGGTTTTCAACATTATCAGAAACTTCCTTCCTCCCCCTTCCCACCAATTACTCTCCTTTTTTTCTCCCGTTTTATTATAAAGCAACAGTTTTCAACCTTTTTAAACTCACGGCACACTGAACAAGGCGGTAAAATTGTCAAGGAACACCATCTGCTTTTAAATGAGAGATTTTATCACTAAAAAATGTTTATTAAATTTGTGTTCAAAAGTTATAAAGTTAGAATTATATTAATTTTTTATTTATATAATAAATTTGATAATAGATTTTAAAAGTTTGTTTTTTATTTAAGGTATGTTCATATTGTTACTATTTAAAATTATTTAGATGACCAATCATTAGAATAAATGTAATTTATATAAATAACAAATATAATATGTATGATGTATTCTATTAGCCCAAAAATACTATCACCTTACCTTTTTCTTTCTCTCTGTCTATGGTGAATTATTTTGTTGGAAAAATAATGTTTTATTTTCACAATAATAATAAAGAGGGATTTTTTTAAATACATAAGCATGAGTAAACATAAAAAGTATTTGCATAACTTAGATCAATTTTCCCGTAGTGTTATTTTATTTAGTTGTTACTTTTTATTTTCTTATCGCTCTTATATGAACACTATTCTGTATTCCTAAAATTTATCGTGACGAATTTTTTATTCAATTTTTTTTTCTCGCTTTCTGACCTTTCCTAAATCTCCTGTGGCATACCTATGACCCTTCATGGCACACTGGTTGAGAAACGCTTCACTATAAAGACAGACATTTAAAAATACAACTTTTCAATGTAAAAAAATTATTAATAAATTTATAGAATTTACATATATTTAATTAATCAACATTAATATGTTTAAGATAATTGTTAATGTATTTACTAAGGTGTTTGTTTATTCCTTGTTGATGCATTACTATTAATGAAGGTATTTAACGTGCCCTTTTGGAATCGATTGACTAATCAGTATAAGACTCCTCAAACCATATAAATCTAGAACAAACACAACACGCGTTAATTCATCTTCGTGCGAAAGGAGATACTCCATATTTTCAAATAAAAAATAAATCATCCATATCGGGGATTAAACTCCATAGCCAAAGTTTCCTAGTCAGACACGTTGCCAATTTAGTTAAATTCAAATTATATTCAAATTCAATGCAGAACGGATTGTAGACACGAGGCTGTATATTCTTACACTTTTATGGTATGACACTCACGTGAAAATGTAATGAAATTAATGGAAAAATGGACATTAAAAACCTTGTTTATTAAATGACAGCATGATTATTAAAGATATTTTCTTATATTTATGATGTCGAGTGGAGCGCTCTTGATGTTTAGTAAATAATTATATAAATAAAACATAAAAATATGTTAAATGTTCATTTAATAATGATAGTTTTTTCATTTTTTATTTATATGAGGTAATAACGTGCATTTTCTGAACCAACTGATTAAATCAGCACACGATTATAGACTAACACATATTTACAATAGACA
>CABFWB010000580.1:201698-262555 GCA_902151455.1 Timema bartmani
ACCCCCCCCCCCCCCCCCCGGCAGTTAATTCGTCGTTGTGAAAGGGTGAACCCACATTTCACCAGTAATAAATTTTTGGCCATGCCGGAAATTGAATCCGGGACTCTCAATTTAGTAGATAAACACTCTACCGAATGAGCTAAGGTGTCGGGATATCTATATTATTAGAGTATTCATAGTTACTTTCATTAGTGGGAAGGTAGCGTAGACGTCTAACTAAATGCTTAGGCTCCATTTATAATATTATTTAAAGTTATAGTAATAATTTTAATACCCGCCTCGCTGGCGTAGTTAGCTAACGCTCTAGTTTAGTGTTGAGCCAGACTGCCGAGGACGGTTAGATCAAGGTTATAATATTGGTCGGGTGAAATAGGGGTGGTTTTCCCTATATGGTTTTTAAACTCTCCCTTCACGTAAATGCGGGTTCACTTTCTGTAAATTCAATCTTCCCAATTCCTAACTCATTAGCGTAATTAGTACATAAGCGTATAGCCCGAACGGATAGTAAGACGTGGTGAAACATAAAAATAGAATAATTTCAATCCTATTTTATTACAAATGTGATATAATACAATATCACTTTTATAAACCTGTCTTGTATTGATTTTAAATCAAATGCAAGTTTGAAATGTAGTCCTAATTCATGAACGATTCCGTGTATTTTATAGATAGATTATTATTCCACAGGGATCTTAAATAATAACTTTCCCTACTGCCTTCTTATCTTTAACTTTATATGTTAAAATGTGTGTTTTCCAAGCAGAAACCCCAGAGTTTCAGGACAAAATGGTTGAAAATATACCCATCTGTGAAGGTCTAGCGAAGCTGATACTCCAGTTATGTTATTCAAATGAACCACAAAGTTCTCCAGGGAAGTTTTCTTCTTCATTTCCCATCAAGTAGTTTTCCTCTCTCACAGGTCATTAGGCATTTCTTCAGCAAATTGGATGGATGAAAGAGAGAGGCAATCATCATCTTCCACCAATAACTGGGAAGCTGAGCTGGCGGCACGCTTTTCAAAATAAAGAGATGGATCGGTTAAGGAGTCGTTCTGTATATTTCCTAAAATAAGAGAATTAGAATAACAGAGGAAATAGAATACTCATATTTTCTAGGTAATTTAAACAAAGTTAATAAGATGAAACCAATTATATGCTTAAAAATAGTATTCTAAAACTATTCGGTTATAAATGAATATAAAACATTTTTTATCTGAGATTATATAAATCTGGCTGAGACTCAAACTCATTCTATTCAACATGTAACGCAGCTACACAATATTACACTAAATTTCTTAATCAATGTATATTATTTAAAATTGATTTTTTTACAGTAAATAATTAAATAAATTATTTCAAAACTTTTATGACAGTACTAATATAGGCTTTATGTATGTAGGTCTACATATTTACTCGTACATTCTACCACTTGTAACTAGGCCTATATGTTTATTTGTCATGTATGTATACATGTATGTCTTTAGATATATGTATTATTTGTGTGCATATTTATTTTGTTGAATATATTATCGCTGTGTATATAACATACAAACACATATGTAGGCCTATATGTAATATTTCTATCTATGTATCTATATATATATATAGTATGTATATATATGCATATTTTGTACATATGTATATCTAATATATATATATATATATATATATATGTATATCTAATATATATATATATATATATATATATCTTTAAAAAACAAAAGCACCTGTAAATTAACCCCAATCAATGTATCTCAACCATAGATGGATATTATAATGTTTTTAGTCAAACCGTATTTTATGGTGAAGTTAACAACTGTAATAAATGTAATATGTATAGCCATTTTGTGATAACTTTAGTAAAATGAACAAGAGTTTAATTTTGTTGATAAATAATGATAAAATCTACTAAACATCGGTGAAAGTAAATTTTTTTTATAAACATGATTACGTATATATTATGTATATATACATATTTAGAATAGGAATAATATTTTTTTTAAGTATCCATACTAAAATTATGAATTTATTTTCTCCTCTCTAAAGTATATGTGTTATTTCAACTAAGAAAGGAATGTTCCAGAGGAAATATTAAATTGATTAAATTATAATTTTTCATGAAATTGACTCGCAATAGAAGGCAATTAATTGCCAGTTCTAAGGTTTGAATCGCGTATAATTCAACTGGAGGGGGTTTTGATATGTGATTTATCACAGTCCTCTTACAATATTCTTTCCAAACTACTACGGATATATTTCCATATCTTAGTATGTCATCAATTACCATTGTGTTGGAGCACTATAACAACGTCTTGAACCTCTCAGACACCGTTGCAGGTACAAGCAGAGAGTTCATTTTGTGTATCATTTCCACCCGGCTGACGATGGAATACACTAGATAGTTTTCATAGTCAATTTATCTGGGTGAAAATGCAAGTATAAGATGGTGCATGGCTTTGTGATTAAATAACATGAAATGAATTTGACAGAAAATATGTAGAGGAAAAAATAATTTGTTGATCTGCCAAGAGAAACCAAGACATATTATCAACGATTTATTTTTGAGTGATTTTCTCTATTAAGCATTTAAGTTTTTTTATTTGACGGTGTAACAAATAGTTATACCCGAGTTAATATCATGAAGCAGACCCACATGTGACGAAAATATAAGGTTGACATAAACAATTAATCATCTTGTGGTGTAGAGATTCGGGTATTGAACTTTCATTATTAATTCTCTAAATTAAACGTAATCGAGATTATCTGGTATTTTTTAGAATCAGTTTAAATTTGTGGTAATAACGTTGCCTTCCACATTCACGTTATTTAACTTTGAATTTAATATTTCCCTACCGGTATCCATTTTGTGGGTTTGAATTAAATGTAACTGATAGTTTACTTGATTAATTGTATGTCCACAGTGGCAAGTCTGATAGTGTTAGCTTTGTCCAGTCTGTGAAAGTTTGTTAAATTGGGGGACAGGCATGACTATTGGGTAAGCTAGTCAGCCTTTACTGCTTCTCTTTGTAAGCCGCTTTTGATGGTTGGTAATACAGATTTGGCGGACCAAAGAGAGGGCGGTTTTCTGAGTGATTTTCAAAGAACCTGGTGCGCTGGTGGTGGGTTATTAGCGTTGCATTTTGTTATGATTGAAAACGTTATATAATCTCGTCTTTAGCTTCTTTTACAATCAATTAATGTTTATAGTTATCGTTATTTTTAAACACTAATTAAACCTTGAAAATGTATTTGTAAAGGGTATTTATTTGGATGTGTGTTGTTACATATACTAAGGGGGTATGTTTCATCTTAAATAGTCTATCTTTAACAATATATTGTTTGCAAATTATAATATTATTGGAACAAAGTTAGAACAAGATTTAGAATAGAAGAAAGTATTTTACAGTTAGAAGAGTTAATAAAACCTTTTCCAAATAGTCATACGTCAACACATGTGATACACAACTGTCCCTTATAAAAGATAGTGACGATTCCAACAGAATAGTACTAATAATATAGTAAAATATAAAAATTTAGCTTGCGAAAATAAGTTAAACAGCCCTTTTGTAATCATAGGCAAATATTTTAAGATAAAGAAAAATATAAAAGTACAATTCAAACAAAACTAAAAATCCTAGATCTACTTGATACTATTTTTTTGGTCGTAATGTTTGTATTTTTTACACAATACCATCTAATTAAGAATTGAGTTGGTATTATTATTAACTAAAGAAAAATATTGTGTCTATCGATATAAAATCATAAACAAGTGAGGGTTTTCATGGTGATTTAAACAAAGAATGATTGTGCAGATGAGTAACTGTGAAAATCATATAAAGGATTAAAAATTTGTTAGGAAAATCAGGTTTTCGTTGAAAGCTAATATTTTTGCACACATACACATACACATAAACATACACATTGCTCATATACTTTAAAATGAGTGGTCTTTTTTCAAAATCGTTGGAGCCATTTCCTCGTAATTTTAATCACCGGAAATTGGCTTATCAAAATTACATATAAGATGTTTCTGTGTATGTTGTTTATTTGATAACTAGCTTGGAGAAAATTATAATTGAACAACAATATATCTAATTAAATTTATACTCTATCATATATTCACTAAAATAATTATTTTAGAAACTTAGAACTCACAGCTTTACTCGTTTGCTAAAATCACAGCTTCTAATGCATAATATCGCTTCAGGGTGCCTAAATTAATTAAAGATTCATGTCCGTATCGTAAATCAGCCCTCAAGAAGAAAGCGCACCCTTTCCAGCCCCTTCCGTGTTATTATTACCCTTATAACATGACTCACCCCCAACTGTCTCTCAGCTGGCCTTTATTTTATTGAAAGGGTTGTAATTAATCAAAGTAAGGGGTCAAATAAATGAAAAGAATTCCATCAGCAACTACGTGATTTTCAAGTTTTGGTCTGGAGAGATACAATTTCGAAAACCAATTAAACTGTGGAAATACAATTTTTTTATAACTATATGATTAAATTTGTAATTGCGTGACAAACCTTTATCTAAATTAACAACCCCGTCAACTTAATTGAGAGGATTGCTTTGGTGTTAATTTATTGATGAAACAGTTCATGGTTCAATCTAGGATTCTAGGATTGCAAATATAGAGGTTATCTATTCGTGTCAGTTTGTTATTATCTGGGACAAATATTATTAATGTTATAGATAATTATTACTTAGCTAAGAGTGTGACATAGTTTTATTAATATATTTTAATTCCTCTGCATGGTCATATAGAATAATGTAAACTTATTTTAGTAGGAATAGCCTTTTTAAAAAAACACAGACATGATGCTTTTCGTTTAAAATTGATAACATTTGACTATATTATTAATGTTATTTTATAGATATAGTAATATATTAAGATATCAAGTAATACAGCTGAATATAATATGACTTTATGTATAAATAGATAAATATTGTATTACTAACTTTTTTTTAACTATATAAAAATAACTTTTTCTGTAGATAGTTCTGTAACACAAATACAGAGAATCATATATTTAAATATTGACTCTTGTATACGGGAGTCAAATCTTATATTCGCATTCAGGAGCAAAATAGAAATTTATTTTAATAAATTTGTCCTAACGTCTGTCATTCATTACAAATGATAATTTCCTTCAATGAATACAAATATTCTCATAACAGTAAGAAACTGAAATAGGATGTCAGCCTCGTTTGGTTATGGGAGATCGAGATTTGAAACCTGGTGGTTCCTAAATAATTTTACACAATCAACACAAATATATATAAAAACCCTGTACAACTCAACCTTCTCTGTCCTACCCCATGTGATTATAATATACTAGTGGATCGTTGCAGAAATGGCTGCAGATTATTGCACTAAAATATATTTTAAACTTTTTATTGGCAAAATTTCTATATATTTTTTAGGGGTGTGCGAAGCTTCGAAACTTTGACTTGGCTTCGAAATAAACATCAGCTTCGACTTCGCTTTGGAACAAATTCTGGCTTCAAAGCTTCACGGATAAAAATAACTGAAAGCAAAAATACTCCATTTATGTTAAATTATTGCCATCCTGAACTGTTATATACATTACAAAATAGTAATTATATGAGTAAAATCTGAAGTAATATAATTGTAAGTTGTGATAGTAGCTTTATCTCACAGATTAACATGAAATATTACTAACAATAGTGCAATAAAACATTTTCCAAGTAGCCTAATTTTAGTGCATAGAGTAATATAAAAGGCCAAAATATAATATTTTTCAAGTATAAAACAACTAAAAGAAAATATTCTAAATTTAATTCGTCTTCAAAAATATTTCATACATTTGATGCGAGTTCGTTTCGAATTGAAGAAGTGGATTTCACACACACCTATAATTTTGCCTTGCTCAACCTTATAGTCAAAAGTTTATCAAATTTACATAGATATTTAGCTTTCAGTGTTTAATTTGAATCAAAACGTATATTTTACCCCTTCACGCCACGATGAGAACTTTAAAATGACTCCTCTACCACTATATACATATTTGTTGCACCAAAACACTCAAGTAAAATCTAAGTATAATTTTTAACCGAAGATAAATATTTAATTTAGTGATCTACAACTGCACAAATAATGATATCCAAGGTGATGTAAATTGAAAATACTATACAGATGAACCACTGCCCACAAATAATAAAAAAATGAAAAATAAGCTAGGAAATTTTGTTTTTTTGTTTTAATCTACTATTTTTGCTGATATCCCAGACCCCTATTCTTTAAAATGATTGGACCTTTGTCCAAATCCGTTCAGCCCTTTTCCATCAATTTAAATTACATAAAAAGGGCCTATCAAATAATACATAGGAGCAGAGGTAAATATTTAAAGACAAAGAAGAGGAAGGATAAAAATCAACAATGCAAAATATATATATACAACGTGTTTCTGAAACATTGCATCAAACTTTGGCAGGATACTCCTTGGGTGAAATTAGAATAATTCTCATAAGCAACCTAGGGTCCATCTTCAATATTAAGGGCGGTATACACCCCAAAAGACAGAGATAAAAACGACTGTTGTGTGAAATATTATGAAAACTGCTTAGGGTATTACAACGAATCTTTGTATACTACTTATTGAAACCTTGATCATTAATAAACTAAATGTGCTGTTACCGTTACCCACCCCCATCATGTAAAAAAGGGGGGGTTGTAACACATTTTTTCTAAAATAAAATATGTCAGAGTAGGTATTACCAATTTTTACTTAAGATTACAAAACAGGGAATCAAAATTAACAAAAAAGGTGTCTTAGAGAAACTGTCTAGCTTTCCCCGTTTCTGAGATAATCACACAAGTTTGAGATCAGAGCCAAGTGCAAATGCCTGCCAGGTAGGCAGCCAGAATCGCAGTTTTATTTCGCAATGCAGTCGTTTAACCATTTTTACCGGCACGTGTGACTATGTATCACGTACATTTGGTAAACAAGGCTGGTTTGTGTGTTATGATGGAGAAACTCTGATACTTTTCCTTCTTCATAAGCTCCGATGTGTTGCTATTTATTACATTAGTGAGTTATGCTTACACAGTTCACACTTGGGTGGGATTTTATTCATTACACTCACTGGAATATTGAAAGCTACATTAAGAAATACAAATTGTAGTTATTGCATGTTTTAGTTCCTAGCTTCAAAAGCAGATTCATAGCAAGTGTTCAAAATGGTGGCCCCTAACGTTATTGCAATAATTGAGGCGACGTATCAATGACTGGCGTACTCTTTCGAAAACACGTGGAGTTTCTTGAACCTTATCACATGCAGCAACTATCCTGGCTAACAGGTCTTCCTCAGATTCAACAGCTGTCTCGTACACCAAAGCTTTGACAAAGCCCCACAGAAAGAAGTCTAACGGATTTAGGTCAGGAGAGCGTGGTGGCCACGCAACAGGCCCACCTCTTCCTATCCATCGGGCAGGAAATGCAGTGTTGAGGTAGTCACGCACAGCTCTTGTGAAATGAGGTGGGGCACCGTCATGTTGTAGCCACATGCGTTGTCTAACGGAGAGCGGTACATTCTCGAGGAACTGTGGCAATGCAAATTTCAGAAATTGGTAGTAGATGTGGCCAGTCAAACGTCGTGGCATCAGGTAAGGGCCAATGAGATGGTTACCCACAATGCCTGCCCAGATGTTGACAGAAAATCTATGCTGGTTGCCCATGATGATAGTTGCATGAGGGTTCACGTCATTCCAAATGTGACTATTTGTACTATTAAAATAGCCGTCTCTGGTGAATGTTGCTTCATCGGAAAACAATATTATAGTGGAGAAATCAGGAACCACTCCGCACTGCTGCAGAAACCAGTCGGAGAATTCATGTCGAGGAGCATAATCTGCTGGCCCCAATGCCTGCACCTTGCGCATGTGGTACGGATGCAGCAGCTGATCATGCATGACACGCCATACTGTGGAATTGGACACATTCGTTTGATGCGCAATGGCACGTGTGCTTGTTGACGCGTTATCATCCACATAATTCAGTACCTCTTCTTCGACAGTTGGAGTGCGAACATTCCTCGGGTGACCAGCTCCCCCTCGTAGCTGAAATGTACCTGTTTCACGAAGTCGCTGAGTGACATCGGTGAAGGTCCGGTGATAAGGTTGACGTCGCGCAGGATATCTATCGTGGTACAACCGTGCAGCTGCTCTTGCGTTTCCTCTAGCTTCACCGTACAGCATGACCATGTCTGTCATTTCTGCGTTTGTGTACTTTGCCATTTGACTAGTAATACGCGCAACATGCAGTGAAGTCGTGTGGACTGATGCAGTCTGCTCGTGGAGGGAGGGGAAGATAGTGATAATAAGAGTGGGGGAAAGGAGGGGGGTGAAGCAACACAGCTTTATTGGCTCCCTACCTGGCAGGAATTAACACTTGTCTTTGAAATTAAACATGCATGATTATCTCAGAAACGGGGAAAGCTAGACAGTTTCTCCAAGACACCTTTTTTGTTAATTTTGATTCCCTGTTTTGTAATCTTAAGTAAAAATTGGTAATACTTACTCTGACATATTTTATTTTAGAAAAAATGTGTTACAACCCCCCCTTTTTTACATGATGGGGGTGGGTAACGGTAACAGCACATTTAGTTTATTAATGATCAAGGTTTCAATAAGTAGTATACAAAGATTCGTTGTAATACCCTAAGCAGTTTTCATAATATTTCACACAACAGTCGTTTTTAGCTCTATCTTTAGGGGTGTATACCGCCCTTAATATTGAAGATGGACCCTAGGTTGCTTATGAGAATTATTCTAATTTCACCCAAGGAGTATCCTGCCAAAGTTTGATGCAATGTTTTAGAAACACGTTGTATATAAATTTTCAACCTAATATCAGTGGCTTATTTGATTAATATAAAAATAATGATAGTATAATTTATATTTTTTTACATTATTCCCCTAAAGCAAGTGTTGAGCTTGTAATATTTGTAATCAGAGAGAAATATTTATTTATATATCTCCTGGCTGTATTTTCGATGGTGAGCTGCATGTGGCAATGTGGAAGTCCTCGTTTTTTGGGACTCAATTACATACACGTACGCCATTATTTTGCCAAACACATTTTGTTTAAGAAATCTCCTTTCAATTCTTTTAGTTTCGTTGATAACGCGTGAGCTACAATATCAGGGCGAACAGCTGGTTTTTCATTCGGGAGCATAGCAAAGGATATTAAGGCCATTTTGGATTGCAGGTGAATGTCAAGAAAATGTCGGGTTCACCAAAGTTTCTTAACAATTACCCTAGTATCATGGTATTTCTGCTGTATAATTTGTGGATTGCCTTGGAAGGTAGAAGGTAGAAGGTAGAAGTATAATCTTCCCTGCTAATAGGCCTTGTTGGTGTAGACGGGAAACTACGAAATCTTGTAAGCCTTGCATTTGGTCTCTGCATAATTTATTTTGGTTGTCTTTTAAGTATTGCAGCCTGTGTGCTTCCACCCTTCAACACTGATCTACTACTAAGTATTGTTGAAATAATTTCTGTGACTGATGAATGTAGGAGAAAGCTCCATGGACAACAAGTTTATACGAAACAATCTTAAAAGTGGTCATTCTAGTGCGTTTATTTTACTTGCGAAGGTCATTGTGTTTCAACTGAGGATTCCAACCTGGTTCACCATAGGGAAAAAGAGGACACATCAAAGGATCCCAATGAGGGCTTAATGTTGGTCGTCCATGAATGTCATGCACAGCCACATAACAGTTTCGGTGGATTGCCATCTTCAGAAACAAAAAACCCGGAGATTTCCTCTGCAGTTAGTTTGTTGTATCATCGTTAATCAGCACAGATGTGGTAATAAAATCGTAGATCTTACTGTTCGCAAGTTTCCTTTTCTTGTCAATATTTCTCCTGCGTATTTATATAAAATTGTATAGGGGTTTTCAGCGAGAATATTTGATAGTGTATGTAGTGTATAAGGTAGCAATGAATGATGAACAATCTTCCGTGCACGTAAACAGTTTGCATAAGTTGAATCAATGATATAGGGTTGTTCAAATATTGGTGGGGAATCAATTGGTGGGATAGGGTCCAAAATGTACCGATATATTTGACCTTGAATCAAGAGAAAGTGTAACATTTTAGTAGAGCAATTGTGTGAAAGAGACAGAAAATGTGAGGGGATGTGAGAGAGGGTTCGAGATAGAAAGATAGAAAGGGATACATTAGTTTAGAGAGAGAAAATTAGAGTGAGAGTTAAAGAGATAGTATAGGTGAAAATGTTTGAGAGAGTTAGAGAGAGAAATTGAGAGAGTTAGAGAGAGAAATTGAGAGTGTTTTAGAGAGAGCTAGAGAGAGAAATTGAGAGTGAATTAAAAAGATTTAGAGAGAGAGAGTGATTTTGAGAGAGAGAGAGAGAGAGTGGTTTTGAGAGAGAGAGTGATTTTGAGAATGAGAGAGTTATTTTGAGAGAGAGATAGTGATTTTGAGAGAGAGAGTGATTTTGAGAGAGAGAGAGTGATTTTGAGAGAGAGAGAGAGTGATTTTGAGAGAGAAAGTGATGTTGAGAGAGAAAGTAAGTTTGAGGGTGAGGGAGTTTGTGAGAGATTGTTTGATAGAGAAATAGCAAGCATTTGAGAGAGAGAGCGTTTGAGAGAAAAAGGGCATTTGAAAGAGCGGTTAAGAGAAAGAGTTTAATAAAGATAATATGAAAGAAATTGTGTGATAAAGAGTATATTTGAGAGTAGATAGTGTGTGTGAGAGGGATAAAGCGTGAGAGAAAAAAGTAGAGAAAGTGTGTTACAGTGTGTGTGTGAGAGAGAGAGAGAGAGAGGGAAGAGTGTGTGAGAGAAAGTGTGTTAGAGCTTGAGCGAAAGTGTCAGATAGAGAGAGATTATATAAAAATATAGATGTGATACACAAAACATTACGGTACTTTGAAATATCATTCCTCAAAATTAAGTATCAACATGGAAAAATAACTGAAATTACTATATTTAAAAGATTGTGAAAAGATATATGGGTTGTAAAAAACCTTACTTTTAAATATCATATTCTCAAAACTAAGCAGTAAAATGAAAACAAAGCTTAACTTATGTATTTGTATTGTGTTATCATTTGCTAAAATGAACATCAAAAACCATTATTTAAATAAAATGAACACCAAAACCCATTATTTGAAGAAAATGAGCAGCAAAACTCATACCTGGATTGTTAAAATTGATATTTTTAAACATTATTCAAGATCATTTTATCGTTTTTGAGCTCAAAATACATAACAAAACATATTCAAACATCATTTTATTATGCGCGAAAGAAAATTTAAACAGTAATTTCAAGAATTTAACAGCTTAGCCTTTTAATTTTCGAATTCTGATCAATAATATTTATTTAAATGTGAATTAACGACAACAACATTCCAATAAAAATAAATATTTTCCCAGTTTAATCATCTCAATTTAGATGTGTTATGACCAGCACTCAAAGATGAATATTCATCCATAGAGAAAATTGTGATATGTTCGGACCAACAAATAAAGATTGAGCTAATACTTTTTAGCCAAAGAGATATATTTTATTTAGAGATTTACAGCCATGCAGCAAATAACGGTTTCCATGGTGACTAATCGAAGAATGAAAAACTGAAAATTCTGTTTGAAAATCGGGCTTTCGTGGAAAACTACTATTTTTTCCAACATCCTGTACTCCTAACCGTTAAAATTAGTGGTGGTTTGTCAAAATCTGTTTAGTTATTCTTTCGTAACTTCCATTACCAGAAACGGGCTTATCACATTATATATAAGATATACTGATAGTAATGGTGGATAGTAGGACTTGGTTTACGAAAAAAATTACTTTTATGATGAATCAAGACATATATTTCCATCATTATAGGAAGACAATTCAAAAGGCTACTAGATCAGGATGGCCACTCAAATTCTAGAATAATTTTTTTCCATAATACCTGGTTTTTATGGTAAAAAAGAAATAGTTCTCCCAATTTTTTTAATGGCTTAACTTCATTTTTGAAGATTTTAACACATGACTATTAGTGAAAACATTTTTAAAAGGTGTATTGAACAAGCCACCAAATATTAGTACTTGTACACTTATTATTTGTAGTTATTTGTACGTAATAAAAAATACTATTGGAGCCCTACATAATACATACCATCTACAAAAATTATGTCTAAAACACTCTAAATTACTTCAATATGTTTTTTTATTGTTTGTTAATAATTCCTAACAATCTCGTGTTTGGAGATGTCACCACAAGCTCTCAAATATTGGACTCCTCCCTTCCTCTAAAATGAAATATTTCAGGGTAAAACTATGGAACTATTCTATATCCTCATTGCATTATTTTTAAGGTCTGGATAAGTAAGTAACTATTCCACCCGTTAAGTGCGCTCAACCAAAGGTAATAAGTAGGCAAGCTGAATAGTAGTGTGAATATGATATAATATGTGCTACATCCAGTAGGGATGGAACTATATATATATTTGTGTGTGTGTGTGTGTGTGTGTGTGTGTGTGCGCGCGCGCAGGAGGGAGGTTGGAAAAAGTAAAAAAGCAAATTTGTCCATGTGAAAATGGTTTTCGGGGACTCAATCCCGAAAAATGTTTGAAAATTGAATGTCCCTTGAAACAATTTAAAGAGGTCCTCATCTGTAAATAGTTTCATATTGAACTCCACTCCAAGATAATTAGAATATTCCCCCCAAATAAGTTATTGAAATTTGGATAAACTTAGAAGCTATTTAAGTGTTCGATTACTATAGTTAATAAAAAAGTTTATAAAATATAATTGAATTGCTACTCCCCTAGAAATTATCTGTAATTTGTATGTCCCTAAAACGTGATCCTTAGCTTTAAATTCTCGACAGACAGGAACATTCTAGAACTTTTCCCGGGATTTTTGTCCCGATGAATAAATTTCAAGCATAATTTACAGTTTCACAGATAAATTTCCACCCTGTAAGCCCACTTTCTTCCATTTAGACATCAAGTAATAGATCTTGCAGATATAGATTTGATAGGTGATGTAAATTTTTCCATATGTAATATTTTTTTACTTTTTATCATTGTATCTGTTCTATATTTCCATGTTATATTTTCTTAAACTTTCTTACTATGCTAGCATGCTACGTTTCTTTGTTCTAAAACTTAAAACAAATATGTTTTGACTCATTAAATTCTTGTTACATCTTGTAATAAACTAACGTTTAAAAGTATATTTTAACATCATGCGAGAATTATAATAAATTTTAAAGCCAATACCTTAATATAGTAAAGAAAACTGACCATATCATCTATCGCCTCTATATCCTACATGATCTTAACAATAACGCCGTCAACTTAGCTTTAATGTGCAGGAAACCAAGTGGCTTAAAAATATACTTTCCAATAAGCTTAGTGTGATAACCAACTATTGGTATAAAAATTAATATATTTTTCGATTAAAAACTACTAAAACATTTTAGCCAATGTACAATACATATTTATTACTTCTACTGTGACAGTGACTTTTGTTAGGCCTATATGTTTTTGTATTAAAATTAAAAATTTGTTAATTAAAATTGTGTATTTTCTTGAGTCCTCTTTTTGATTATAATTATTAATTAAAATTAATTTTATAAGCTGGCATTTATATTATTAAAGTCATTATAAATAAAATCTTTATTAATTAAAAATTAAATAAATACTTGAAGGAGCCTTATGAAAATCGCTTGCCCCCCCTCTACAAAAATTCCTTGACTCGCTCATGAACCTAAAGGGCTTTTTCATTATTTATATGTTTAAACACATAATCAAATACATTATTCAACCCCCGAAAGGAGGATATAAAATTACATGCAGAAATTAATCTCCTAATCTTGGACCTTTCAACTGGAATTTAAACCTCATTCTCCTTAATAAAGATAAAAAGCACTTTTAATTAAATAACTTAAATAGAAGCGGTAATTGTAATTGAATGCCTGGAAACTGCATTATTTAGCAAGTTTAAACGTTGATAATTTATTTACACTAATGCTTTTGGGAGAGCAGCTTTACTACAACTTCAAACTTAATACAAACTAACTCAAATTTAAGTTTAACCAAACGTGTTTTACTACCTAGCAAAATTAGCCCAAACAACAAATTATGTTTCGAAACCTTATTTGCAAACAAATTAAATCACAAATATTTATTTTATCTAGATTTTGCAAAGTGTTTGTTACCATTGTTAATCAAATATTGTTTATAAAAAGTGAATTTTTGAAATTATATCAGTCCATTAGTATGTTTCTTGGTAAATATGATTTAAAATTAACATTAAAATGTAGATCTTTCTAAAACAATTAGTAATGGTTTGCTGAAACATATGTATTTCAATAGTAGAGTAAAAATTGTTAAACGAATTTGTTTATATGTATTGATCACTAGATTTTGCCCGTGGTTTCCCTCGCATTTAAGTTGGGTGAATAAATGTTTTTACGTCGAATCATATAAACAACCAAAAACAAACAAGTATGAGGCAAGGTAAATGTTTTTATGTTTATTGTCAATGCGCCACACAGTTACGACAACCTGATGAAAGAAGCTAAGATAAATTGTTGAAATTTCTGCAGTCCTTTAATTACGATTTGTTTAGTCATGCATCCGCATTGTTGTAATGTATACTAACGTAAATAGTTTGAAGCAGTACTTGTACCAAAATCTCTTACTTGGATGCATTGTTCTAATAAAAATAAAAATAAACAGTTTCCCTTTTTTCTTTGTTGTATCGAGATTGTCTTTCTTATGTGAAGCCATTGTTGCAATACACACCATATGAGATAGTTTAAATTTACTATCTTAGAAACAAAACAAAATAAACCTAATGTACAGACAAAACCTTAAAATAGCTTAAATACTACGTAAATGTAAATAGCAAATGTTAGCACTCTAACAGTGGCTCTCTTGCGTGGAGGTATTGTTGCAATGAACACCAAAATAAATTGTTCAAATTTAATATTTGAGACAAGAATCTAAATACACTTATATCACACGCAAAAACATACTAAAATATATTAGTAGATAAATTTAAGAATCAAATACACTCTCAATCTAGTGTAGAATTTGTATTTCCCAGACGGATAATAAAACGCGAGGCCAAGAAAGATATAATTATAAATATTTTAATCCTTTATATAAACATTCATGTATCAAGACGAGAGATAAGACAATCAAAACTAAAGTGTTTCACATGTGAAAAGAACTCGATACAATCACAAGTCTTCGCCATTTATTTACATCAAGTGGTCGGTCGCGAGATGAAGTTTCCAATATCCTTTAGCGCCTAGGGTGCTATTTTCTATGGAACATGAAAACGCTTGGAGGTCGGAAGAATGAAGCTGGAAGAGTATGGCGTGTGGGGAGGGTGGGAGCAACAATTGAAAATTTACAATGGTAATTTATTTTTATTCATTTCAATTTCACATAAGCAGAATATGAAACAAGAGGATACGGATATAATTCGAAAATTACTGAGGCACGGCATGAATTTCAATTATACTTGTTTCGTTGGAAGCAAGAAGCAAACGTAAAAAAAAATAGCTCTTATTTGAATTCAAAAACTAGTCAATATACAATCTCACTTTATTTTTATTGAAATGTTTACTTTATAGTACTTCTTTTGTCATAGTACCCTACCTATAACACTCGTATGTAAGGCTTATTTGTGTAAGGGTTAACTTCCTTCACATCACTTATATATATAAGTATATATATAAGTATGTATATAAGTGATATATATATATATAAATAAATAATTATATTTTTTTGCTGTGATTTAAAATGTTCCATCGTGGAAAATGTGAAAATAATCTAATATCATGATTACCTATTATTCAGAAAAGATTTCTAAGGTGAATCGGAGGGATACTCCGCCCCCTCCCATTCCACAGCCTACCTCCCAGGCCCCCGGCCCTCCACACCTCCTCAATCCGAGATATAACTAGCAGTTTGGGCTAAACGCCTTTAATTACGCAATTAGGTCATGGAAAAAGAAGGTAATACTTATAGAAACTATATCCGAATTTGTGTGGGGGAATAGTGGTAATCCATTTGGAAGAAGTAACAAAAGTACACGTGGTGTTTTTCGAACCCCCAACTTCTTCATACCCAGCCAACCAGACTGGTTTAACCCAACATTTGTTCCCGTGCGCATTAATGCAGGTATAATAATGCCCAGTAAAGAAACAATAGTTTTTAATGGGTAAATCTATTGTAACTATGACCCACCTCAGTGACATAGTTAGCTAACTAACGCGCTAATTTCGTATTTGGCATTACTGCCGAGGATGGGCAGATCAAGGTTCGAATCTCGGTCAAATGAACTGGGGGTGGTTTTTCCTAAATGGTTCTCCACCATCCCTCCACTCAAATGCAGGTGCACTTTTTCTAAATTCAACCTTCCCAATTCCTAACCCATTAGCGTAACTATTACTTAAGCATGTAACCCGAACAGGTAGTAAGACGCGGTACTAAAAATAAATAAATTATTGAAACTATGATTAATTACTTAGTATAAATGGTATAGAATAATGGAGGTAGTTTTTAAGAAATGTATAATCAAGTAACATGAGGAAATAATGCGGAAAATATCGTAAAAAAACAAATTTGGTAAACCAGCCTCAGCGGAATAGGCTGGTATTCAAGCCTCGAGCTTTTTCCATCAAAGGCAAAGACCAGTACTTATCAATAGAGATTATTGTCGCATTTATAGTACACACCGAATAAGTCATAAACCACCTATTTTTGAACGCCATTAATAGGTGCACAGAGACACGAAAGTGCGGAGGAAGGGGTGATGTCACATGGGTTTGATGCCACCAAGGTTTATATTAAAGAGTCGGATATTAATTTGTAATAATGAAAATTCTAAGATAAAATTACTACTTATATCTTAATGTTGAAGTTGTTTGTGTGACTTATTACTACCAATATATATTATGATATATATAATATATATTACAATATATATTATATATTATATATTATAATATATATTGATAGTAATAATTCACACAAACAACTTCAAAATTAAGATATAGGTAGTAATAACACTATATTATATATAATATATATAATATATTACATCTTCTACACACAAGTTATTAAAAAGATATGGTCATATTCCCTTTACCTACGAAGCTTAGTTATATACCCACACAATTCGAGTACCTCCTTCCTGACTTAAACGCATTTGATCTAAATTAAATTTCAAAATGACTTTAGGTCAGATGGCATTATAAAAACTGATTTATCGTGAAATTAATGTTTTGACAAAATGGCTTTATGCCAAATGATAATAGACAAATGACTTTAGGTCAACTGAGAATCTGTAAAATTAATTTTTAGGCTAAATGATTTAAAAAGCCAAACAACATTAAGTGCAATTACATTCTTTAAAGTTCAATACAGGCCAAATAAATTTAAGCCAAATAACTTTTGTTTCAATTCTTAGGCCAAATGACTGGAGTCCAATTGCCTCAATGCTACAAGTTTTCGGCTTTGCACGGGTACAACACGAATCACTACTATATTAATGAATATTAACACACAGTTTGCAAATCATTGTAATGACGGTACTGTTCAGATGGAGGGGACAACATTTCAACTAACTTAAATTAGTTTAAAATTACACCTGCACATGGTAATCAAATTCGGAGCCTTTGGATTCACGCGTCAAAGCTGTACCCGTGAACTATCCAAGCAGGACTGATCTTATGATCAGTGTCATTCTTCACTCATAGCTCAAGGCTGTCTCGGTGGACATATGGAATCGTCAGCTACACATGAGTTACTTATAGTAACTAGAGCAATGGTTTCCAACTGGCGGCCCGCAAAATCTTTTTGAAGAAAAAAAATTAAACTCAAGAAAAGCTACGAAAAATATTTCATAGCTAATTCAAAAAATATATTAATTTTTATACGGCAAAAATGAGCAAATGAAGTTGATAAAGAATTAATAGTCAGCTATTCTACAAGCAACGTGCCGCATCACACAGTGGAGACCCGGTAGATTAGTTGGTCCCCCCCACTGAGCTCTATCGCATTTACTCACGTAACAATAGACTCACCCAGCAAGGCTTGCTGGCTACACCTCCTGTCTCCACTCACGCCCAGTTGCGCTTGCCCGACGTGTAGTGAAGTTTCACAAGTTACTGTGCATTTTTTTATGCTTTGTTTTGTGTTGAGTGTGAAGTGTAACGTTGCTTGCTTCTTTTACATGAATAAAAAAAGAGCGGAATCTCAAAGAAATGCAAAATTAAAAATTAAAACAGAATTTACAAGGAAAGCTGGAAGAATGACTATTTAATTACTAACAACAGTGGGGAGCTTCCGTGTTTGGTATGCATGTAAATTGTGTCTGCACCGAAGGAGTGCAATCTTAAACGACATTACTCAAGAATGCACGAGAGTAAGTATGCAACATATAAGGAAGAAGCTCTACACGCACTGGTTGCAGGCTTCAAAAATAAATTAAAACAGCAAACAGGTATGTTTAGTAAAGTCTTTCAAAATCAGTCATCTTCTCTGTACGCCTCCTACACAGTGTCGCTTGAACTTGCAAAGGCGAAAATAAACCTTCACTGAAGGAAGTCTGGTTAAAAAGTGTGTTATGGAAATGGCAAAAGCTTTTGTAGAATCTAAAATGGCTGAGAAATTTGAATCAGTGCCACTCTCCAACCAAACTGTACAGAAAAGGGTCATTGATGTGAGAGAACAAGTAGAAAAAAATCGCTGATTAGATTGGTTAAAGAAAGCACGTATGCCTTCATGAAAGTACTGACCAGTCAGATGTCAGTCAGCTATTAATACTTGTACGCACCACCTTCAAAGACTTCAGCAGTAAGGAGGAGCTATTTTATGTCTGCTCTCTTCAAGGAACAACAAAAGAGAGGGACGTTTATGATGCTGTTAAAAAAATTGTTGTCATAGTTGAAGGCTTCAGCCATTGTGACAGACGGAGTGCCAGCAATGACAGGGGAGAAGACAGGTCTGACGGGAGTGCTAAGAGAAAATGGCGTAATTGTCCTATGATCGATCCACTGTCTAATTCACCAGGGAACGTTATGTGGGAAATAAATGAAGAAAACTGAAGTTTTTAAACTTTTGGTTAACATTATAAATATGTTAAGAGGTGGAAATCGAGCGCTTTTGCATAGACGACTAAAGCAGTTTTTGCTGGAAATTGAGGCAGAATATGGAGACTTGCTGCTGTACAACCATGTAGGGTGGCTGAGTGCAGTAAAGTGCCTTGAACGGTTATTTGCTATTCGCAAGAAAATCCCTGAATTCCTTGATAAGTTTGTCTTGTCTGATACCACAGAACTAGAAGAAAAATTTCTAAGCCCTGAGTTTTTAAAGCAGTTTGCTTTCCTAACAGACATGACAAATCACTTTAACACATTAAACCTGAGTCTTCAAGAAAGAAACCAGGAGGTATCAGATATAGTGAGAATTGTAAATGGATTTCAAAACAAGTTACGAATCTTTAAACGTTCTTTGGAAAACAATGAATTGACACATTTCCCTTGCTGTCTACAAATAGTGGCGGAGAAAGACCAGGAAACTATAGATTTTTCAGATTTCAGTTCACACATTCAAGAGATCATTGAAGAATTCAACACACGATTCAAGGAAACAAAAACACCGAAAAGCAGTGTGCAGCTTTACATGAATCTTCTTGGTGCTACAATCGAGGAACAAGAACCACACTTGAGCTTTGCGATTTACAATCCGATACGTTCCTACAGACCTGACAAGAAAAGGGATCACATTTTTTTAAACTGTTGTCTAGCGAAAAATACCAAAACTTAAGACAATTTGGACTAAAAATGACCTCAACGTTTGGGAGCACGTACCCATTTGAAAGTGTTTTTCTTCTATGAAAGTCATTAAAAATCAGTACAGAAGTCGACTTGCAGATTCTTCCTTGCTGCATCTTTTGAAATTAGCAACAACAGAGCTGGAGGGTGGACATTCGTTCATTGGTAGATACAGTTGATCGAGCACATTAATCCCACTAAATTTTCCTCTTTTAAGTTTTATTTTGACTACATAATTAATTTCAGTTTGGCTTTAGGTTAATTTTTGTTCTTTTTGCCATTTGGCAAATATTAAGTCAAATAAACTGACATTGTTGAGTGCTCTTCTTCAGAATTTAATTGTTCTGGGTATAATAGTTTGTTTATTTTTAATTTCACTCTTTTATGTAATTGTAAATGCTGTTTTAATCAATTAAAATGATTAAACCTTTGTTTCAATTAAACTATGCATATTATTTCATACTGGTACCTCTGTTCTATTTGCAGAATTTTACGAAATTTAGCCTATTATTAAAGTGTGGCCCGCAATTATGCCAAATGTTTCCAATGTGGACTTTGAGCCCTTACAAGTTGGAAACCCCTGATCTAGAGCTATCAGATAACAACCCATATTCATTAAGATTTTGTTTAAAAAAATTACAATCTTGTATTGTATACTTGGTCAGCATAGCAGCCATATTGATTCTCAGATATATGTGGTATCTAATCTCTCACGATACTGTTGATCGCTCATATGCAGATTATAATTTTCCACACGTCCATCACAGACTTAGCCTTAAACTATGAGGGATAAATGACCCCAAACACGGGAATAATATTGAATATCTAACTGTTAAAGCATTGGCATGCTGAACGGAAGGTCCCGTGTTCGAATCCTATGTCCAGGTGTTATTTTTAAACTAATTTATAAAAAAATACTATATTAAACAATACATAATGATAATGAACCATATTGGATACTTTTTACATCATATTAAGCTGATATTCATTCACACTATTTACGTCTCTATGCTTCTAATGTAGTTATGTAAAATTTAAAAGAAAAATATTGCTTTAAAGCTTAGCTTTTCCCTTTTCTCGCAGGTACAGTATCATATTTATAAATCTGTTCATTTTGAATCTACCAACATTGGTAGTCATGATGTCTAAGGTATCAGGCTCGCCTTACATAATAATCAAAATTACATTATATAGTCAATGTTTTCTTAATATCTTTTGATTTTCATTGCATCAATCAATGGTTGGGGATAGATGTTTTATTAAGTGAACAGCGAATTCAGACTTTTGATGATTGAATTTGTAATACCTATCCTATATTGCCGAGAAAATGGGTAGAAATTTCAGCCAGTTTTCTATATGTACAGTACTGTACATATCACCATATTCACACTTTAATTTATACATAGCATAAAAGACCAAAAAATAAAAAAAATATATTTGGGAAAAGCTTCATATTTATCTTGACAGAAATTAACGATTAGATAAAAATGTCAACCAACAGCCATTTGACTTCCACATACTATAATACTACCATCAACTTAAGAACCACCTCTTACCTCCCTCCTAACACACATTTTCTCCTTCTTCCTTTCAATCACAACAACATAATTAATTCTTACTAATAAGTTGTGTTTTATAACTCGGACGAGTCTCATATCACTCCACTTTTCACCAAGGTAAAATATATTTACGAGTTTTATTGTGTTTAATTTTACAACGCTTACACCTTGTTTTTTACTTCAAGGCTGACGAGGACAAATAAAAATGTCGAAAGATCTACATTAATAAAAGTTTGTGAGGGCATGGTGGACTATTTAAAATGACAATATTATTATTTTTTATTCATCTTTTTTTAATAAAAATTCTATAAATGACTAATATTTTCTATTTTTTAAGTTTTATTTAATTATTTTATATAGTTATGAATATTTCCTCCGTTTAGCTATTGACCACAAACATTATGTTTAGTAATTTAACTGTAAATTATTTTATTGTTACAATATATATTTATATATCCACTCTATTCCTTTTTTAATATAATATCTATGTTTTTAATTATATTTATTGTAAATCACCGAGAATTTTAATAACACCCCAAGACTGTAACCAAATTTATTCTAAAACTATTTAAAATGATTTCAAAATAAGAATGATTACAAGACATAAAGTACACCATAAATTGTGTACTATATATATATATGTGTGTGTACTATATATATATATATATGTGTGTACTATATATATATATATGTGTACTATATATATATATGTGTGTACTATATATATATTTATATCTTATATTCGTAACACATCTTACAAACTGGCTAAGCGTATATTTTAACTGCTGATTTGGAGTTAGGAAAGGTGTAATTTTAAGAATTGTCCCTGCATTAATTATGTATTTCCAGAGTGAAAAACCATTTAGAAAAATATATCACAGAACACCGTCTAGGGATTCAAACCTTGACCTCCCATTCACTAGCAAATTAAACCAGAAAAGACGGACGCCTTTGTCGGCGTATACCCGTCTGTAAGGGTTGAATCTAAATAAAGGCAACATATTATGAATCAAGTATTTGGTGCCATTAAAATATTACAATTATTAGCCATACAGTGCTGTGTCCTAAGTGTGCTATCTCAAATTAAGTTGGTTTGTAAGTTTTGTTTTGATAAAAGTATGTCTTTAGGAAGCTCATGTTAGATTCATAAAACTTTACAGTTAATCTTAAACAATTTTATTACTAACTTAATGAATATTATAATGATACAATATACAATAAAACTAATAAATTCGTATAGATTAAGAATATATTCACCTAAACGGTATACATAGCCCAGAGCCAGGTTTTAATAATTGATGTATGTAAACAGACTTGTTTCTACCTATATGCCAGTGATGCTGACGTCACCAGTATGGTTCAAAATGATCTGTATTAAAATTGTTGTAAAATCATAATGATCGTGCATAAGTTTTTTATAACCTTCTCGTATGACATAAGCATTTATTTGATGGTGGTTTAAAATGTCACCAAAACCCTTCACCTTATTCTCATTTTATGAAGACCACCAAGCAGTGACGTGTTTTTTAAATCCTCTAATATATACATTTGAAACTGGTATTAAAAATACATTTTTTTCAAGGGGAAATAAAACACGTTAGAATTTAAACCGAGAGAGGATATAGAAGTAGTTACGGCTTGTATTTTTTATGTTCAGAATAAATATCCCTAACAGTCCTCTGTTTTGGTTTTTTTTTAGACTGTGTATCAGATTATTTTCATTTTATAATTTACGTTTTGTAATGTACACGTTGTATGTGTACTTGTATATAGATAGATATATGCTGTGTGTAAAATAAAATTCAATTTACATTTCTTTATCTGTGTTGTTATGTCGGCCCACATATCAAACATATCAGTATACAACTATGAAGCAATATAATATTATAATAGTATATTTTTATGAAATGTTGAGTTTCACATGTGGTGCAGTTATTGGAGGAGCGAAATCGATATTAATAAAAATTTTTTCTGAGTATATACAGAAGCTAAAAAAAAAAATCAAAATGTAGCAAAATAATTGTAATGTTTCATCATGAAAGATGTAATCTTCTCACTATCCAACAGGTCTGTTCTCACATTTAAACTATTGGTATAAGGATGAATAAGGTAATAGGTAGAGGAAATGTACCTGCATTTTCATAGAGGAGGAGATGAAAACCATTTCAGAAAAAAAATCATACAACCTGCCGGGGCTCGGTCCCCAACTTCTCTGTCACCAGAAACCCAGTGTATAAAAAGGCGGCATCATATACCATGAGATAATTTATGCTCCTAAACTGCTGCACATTATACAGGGTGGGTGAGAAGTCTTTGTACCCATATACAATAGTAACAATATGTCCTATGATGCTTTAAACACAAGCTTATGCTGCTCAATATACTGTTTGACATTTTGTCACAGCATTTGTGGGGCAGTGATGGTATAGGCCACTTCCACAGTCCTGCATAGCTCGTCGTTGTTATGATAGTGGCGTTCTGCCACTTGTCTCTTTATGTTACCCCACAGTGAGCTGTCGGTGGTGCGAGGTGGCCATGGTAAATGTGCTGGTGACGTCAGTGAACCACGGGCAATCCAGCGGCCTGGAAAATGTTTTTTTAAATTTCACCCACATAATATATAACTATGTGGGCAGGTGCCACACATCATCCATTAGACCTATATCTCCCGGCTGTGGTACTAGCCACATTCCCAACATTCCTAAATAAGATGAAGCATTAATGGTCCCATTGAAATAATATGGGATAATGCAGCCATTTCTGTCTGTCCACAGCATAACATGGGGTGTGCTTTGTTCCAACTCAATCGTGAAACGGGGATCTTCTTTCTCCCAGAACACCAAATTTCTGTAACGTGAACTGTGATGTATGGCGCATTCATCAGTGAAGATAACTTTCGAGTGGGAATCTTCACGCAAGAAAGTGTCCAGCAGTGCACGGCACGCTTCATAACGCCGGTCCAAGTTAATTCGTGAGAGTCAGGCGATACGGCTTCACACTCAGGTTTTTATTAATATGATATCACATTGTTGATCGTGATACACACAGCTCTTCTGGTCGTTTTTTCGGAGACTTCTTTGGAGAACGATTAATAGAGCCGTCAAACGCTGCACATGTTTCCAAGCGCAATTTCTTTCACCCACTCCACAGTCTGTCCCTAACTGATCCAAGAGCGAACGCGCGTTTCTCCCAATCCAGCCATGTGGCTTTTCGTGGTGGAGCCTTATTAAATAATTCCTGAAAAGCAGCAATAGCCTGGGTAATTGTTTGGTCCGTGTGTGGTTTATCATGCACCCACACACTTGTCACTAATCTCTCTTCAATGGAGTAAATGCACGTATCATCAATGGTGACAACACAACAGGACTGCCTGCTACACTGCGCTGGCTCATAGAAGCTTGTAATTACATACACTCCCACTCCAACAGTGTTGCCAGTGTTTCAATCGTGCGTAGTTTGTGCTGTGTGTATTGCGTTGGATTGTTTGAGAGTACTATTGTGCAGGGTTACGGTGACTTCTCGGCCACCCTGAAGTTTAATTTGGATCTGACTTTATTTTTGTAAGTGCATGGAATATACAGTCTTTCCGTACTATCTTCATATTTATACTAATGGGTAGAATTATAATTTAAAGTTAATATAATCCACTTCAATAGCAGAATGGTCTAAGGCATCACTCCCGTGCTAGACTGACCTGTTTATGACGGGTGTATTGGGGTTTTAATCCCGGTAAGGTCTAGTCAGGGCAATTTTTCCCTCAATGATTTTCCACCCTCCTTCCACGCAAATGGGTGTAGATTACCTCTAGAATTCTTCCTTCCTCATCCCCATTGCACTAAAGTAATTATGTGCGTTCATCCTGAACATGTAGTAGAACGCAGTGATTTAAAAAAAAATTCATAGTAAATGTATCCCTATTTGAGTAAGTCCAGCCAGGATTCAAACTCCAACCTCCCACTACTGGTAAACTAATTCAGGTCATGCTAACACCTTAGCTGTCAAACCTATTAATGCAGTTTTTTATAGTGATTTCAAAAGTGCAAAAAACATTTAAAAAGGTAAAATCCCACTCTTCCAACTATATGATATTAGGCTATTTTCATCTTGTCCCCATTGACCAAAGAAGAAGAACCACTAGTTGAGGATTACTCTGTAATACCCTATAATCCTGCCTTTTAGAAAGATATATTTGAGAGTAGATCCCACAAGAAGCGCTTTCACTATCTTTTAAGTTCAATCTGGACCTTTTATCCTTGGAATTCTTACAAGATACAAGCTGGCGTACACGTTCTTCACACAGGGAATCTATGAAGTAACATTTATTTTTAATATCTAAAACTAACCCCAGCTAGTTATTAATCATTTATTGCCCTTTCCAGCACAAATTAACTAAGCCATTTTCTAAGAAACACATTTTAAATTTTTTTTTAAATCTGTGTATAGCTTACTATATGATTTGAAAATTACTTTTAATATATAACGATTTGGCTACATCGGGCAGTGGTATTTTTTTTAAATAAAAAATAATATAGAAAATCAAACCAAAAAAAAACAACGTAGCCACCATATGCCTACACAGGGCTGGAAAGGGTGCTACGAAACGTGAAGAGTAGGATGACTAAAACACAATGTCAATATAAATATATAATCTAAGCATCTTTTAAAACTTGAAATTTATTTTAAGATTAAGTTATAAATTCTCTATAATATACAATATTTGAACCCTTCTCTGTTGGTGCTTGTAAGGAAAAATAAATGGTACGGTGCACCGCACAGACTTTCTCTCTCTTTCTATAAACTCGTAAGATTTATGAACGGAATAATGTACATTGTATCATCACCACTACACATAAGAACACGCATAAAATAATATACAATGATATAGAATCAATGAGAAAAGAGGCTCATCTTTGTCCACCTAAGAACATATCAAATAGTTTAATGTCTTCCACAAGGGTCAACACTTCGTATTAAAATTTTGATTTCTGGTTAAAGTTTTAACATTTTATAAGGTGTTGCAGTTCTTCAAGTCATCGCATTGATATTTAATTATTCATTTATACATTTTGAACAATAAAAATTGTAAATATTGACTATTGAGTCTAAAATGGAGATAGATCATTGCTGTGCAAACATTTCTCCTAAGAGCTTTAAGGGAAAATAACATACTTTTTTTAGATACTTACTTATACTTAATTATTCTATGGCATTGGAGAATTATTGCGTTAAGACTTAAGTAGTATATGTTTTCAACTAAAGCTCACAAAATTGTATTAATATATTTGCAAATATCTCAGAAACTGTTACTTTTATAAAAATATATGTCAAATAAAAGTTTTTTATTTCTAATAGTCCTACAATTTTGCAATGATAAGTTGTTTAGTTTCTCAAATAGTTGTGGAGATACGGAAATTAACGCTTCTGTAAAGTACCCTAAAAATCATTTTCATAGGAAAATGAAAATAGCCAGTTTATTTATAATCTTAATCAACGCCTAGATACGAATTTTAATCAAAATCGTTTGAGCAGATTTTGAGAAAACCAAATTTTTCTCTTTTCGCCCTTCAGTAAACTACCCTTAATTTTAAGTTTTTATAGACACACAGACAGACGGCATTGCAAAGACTATTTTTTAGGGTTCGGGGGGTCATGAGACGTCGACATCCATCAACATTTCAGGTTAGTTTTTTTTTACGGTCGCAATACTTAAACTTTAATGTCCAAAAAGTTAAAAAAATTCATATAATTGCGTATAGATTGAAAGTTATTGATTTTATAAAAATATGTTTCGGATAAAATATCTGTATTATAAATATATATACATATTTGTAATGCTAAGTAATTTCATATCTCAAATAGTTTCGGAGCTATTATAAAAAATGTTAATTGACGCATCAGACCGGAGCCCTTAAAGCCATTTTGCCGAAATATTGAGGGTAGCCATTTTGTTTGGAATATTTATTAATGTTTATAAATGAAATTTAATCAAAATCGTTAGAGCCGATTTTGAGAAAATCGACTTTTTCTCTTTTTGCCCTTCAGTAAACTACCCTTAATTTTAAGTTTTAATAGACACACAGACAGACGGCATTGCAAAGACTATTTTTTAGGGTTCGGGGGGTCATGAGACGTCGACATCCATCAACATTTCAGGTTAGTTTTTTTTACGATCGCAATACTTAAGCTTTAATGTCCAAAAAGCTAAAAATATATATATAATTGCGTATAGATTGAAAATTATTGATTTTATAAAAATATGTTTCGAATAAAATATTTGTATTATAAATATATATACATATTTGTAATGCTAAGTAATTTCATATCTCAAATAGTTTCGGAGCTATTATAAAAAATGTTAATTTACGCATCAGACCGGAGCCCTTAAAGCCATTTTGCCGAAATATTGAGAGTAGCCATTTTGTTTGGAATATTTATTAATGTTCATAAATGAAATTTAATCAAAATCGTTAGAGCCGATTTTGAGAAAATCGACTTTTTCTCTTTTTGCCCTTCAGTAAACTACCCTTAATTTTAAGTTTTAATAGACACACAGACAGACGGCATTGCAAAGACTATTTTTTAGGGTTCGGGGGGTCATGAGACGTCGAAATCCATCAACATTTCAGGTTAGTTTTTTTTACGATCGCAATACTTAAGCTTTAATGTCCAAAAAGCTAAAAATATATATATAATTGCGTATAGATTGAAAATTATTGATTTTATAAAAATATGTTTCGAATAAAATATTTGTATTATAAATATATATACATATTTGTAATGCTAAGTAATTTCATATCTCAAATAGTTTCGGAGCTATTATAAAAAATGTTAATTTACGCATCAGACCGGAGCCCTTAAAGCCATTTTGCCGAAATATTGAGAGTAGCCATTTTGTTTGGAATATTTATTAATGTTCATAAATGAAATTTAATCAAAATCGTTAGAGCCGATTTTGAGAAAATCGACTTTTTCTCTTTTTGCCCTTCAGTAAACTACCCTTAATTTTAAGTTTTAATAGACACACAGACAGACGGCATTGCAAAGACTATTTTTTAGGGTTCGGGGGGTCATGAGACGTCGAAATCCATCAACATTTCAGGTTAGTTTTTTTTACGATCGCAATACTTAAGCTTTAATGTCCAAAAAGCTAAAAATATATATATAATTGCGTATAGATTGAAAATTATTGATTTTATAAAAATATGTTTCGAATAAAATATTTGTATTATAAATATATATACATATTTGTAATGCTAAGTAATTTCATATCTCAAATAGTTTCGGAGCTATTATAAAAAATGTTAATTTACGCATCAGACCGGAGCCCTTAAAGCCATTTTGCCGAAATATTGAGAGTAGCCATTTTGTTTGGAATATTTATTAATGTTCATAAATGAAATTTAATCAAAATCGTTAGAGCCGATTTTGAGAAAATCGACTTTTTCTCTTTTTGCCCTTCAGTAAACTACCCTTAATTTTAAGTTTTAATAGACACACAGACAGACGGCATTGCAAAGACTATTTTTTAGGGTTCGGGGGGTCATGAGACGTCGAAATCCATCAACATTTCAGGTTAGTTTTTTTTACGATCGCAATACTTAAGCTTTAATGTCCAAAAAGCTAAAAATATATATATAATTGCGTATAGATTGAAAATTATTGATTTTATAAAAATATGTTTCGAATAAAATATTTGTATTATAAATATATATACATATTTGTAATGCTAAGTAATTTCATATCTCAAATAGTTTCGGAGCTATTATAAAAAATGTTAATTTACGCATCAGACCGGAGCCCTTAAAGCCATTTTGCCGAAATATTGAGAGTAGCCATTTTGTTTGGAATATTTATTAATGTTCATAAATGAAATTTAATCAAAATCGTTAGAGCCGATTTTGAGAAAATCGACTTTTTCTCTTTTTTCCCTTCAGTAAACTACCCTTAATTTTAGGGGTAGATATCCAATTCCAAAAACCCCTCGGGGCAACCCTATGAAAACCCTAGATATCAAGTTTCAGCTCAATCGGTAAAATAGTTTAGGCTCTAGTTGGAGGTACAGACAGACAGACAGACAGACAGACAGACAGAAAGAAATTCAAAAACCACTTTTTCGGATTCAGGAAGTCATGAAACGTCAAAATTCATCAAAATCTCGAGTTCGATTTTTTTGACGATCACAATACTTTCTCTACCTGTAAGATAGAGAGAAAGTAAAAAAAAAATGATTTACATATTTCTGTAACGCATTACATTTTTGGAAAAGAAAATATTCATTTTTAAAGTTTCTGACATTAGTAGATCAGCTATATTGAGTCCACCCTATTAAATTCTCGGTATTTCGACTTTTCTAGAGAACATTATTTTACGACTTGCCAGCATGCCAAATTTTAAGTCTTTATGGTGCTTAAAAGTGTTTGAATAGTTCATGTTGACATATAAATATCAAAACTACAAGCCCAAACCAAATATGTTAACCAACACATTTTAAAAACTATTTTTGGAACGTAAGATTAATCAGCTCATAATGTGAGTGAAAAAAACAAACTAAATCAATAGGAAACGCTATAAGAGTATTTACTGAAGAGTGATCATAATAAAGTGGAAACAAATTATAAAAATTACTACCAAAACATATTAAAATATCATCAAAAAACTAGTTTAAAATATGAAGAAAATTATTTAGTTGGCTATATTGATTTTGTCTCACCATTAACCTAAAGCAATAAAATTGGAGAGCAGAAGATTTTTTTTAGCATTTTTCTCTCTTGTGCTAGGATCGATGTGATATATTCTAAAATTATAGCCATCTACTTCATAACAAACAAAAAATCTTATATTGAAGCGCGTCTTATGAGCGGTGAGTTTCACTAATCCTCTGGAGACGGTGGTCTCAATTGCACAGAACAATATTCCTTCCATCACACTCCTGATTCATTAACAATACTGTGACCTCATTTGTAAATGGTCCATTGTGTCATCCTCTGAGAGTGGTGGATAGTTAACGATCGTCATTTATCACTAACGTGTAGTCTTCCTATTTTATTGTCACGACAGACTGTAAGGCAGTTTTAAAATCATTGAAATATGTATTGATTTGGTTTAGCATTTTTTTGCAAGTATCTTACTAAATCCAAGCTTATGTTGGAAATATTTGATATTCGTATCAAATCCTGTGTCCTATAATCAGAGATAGAATATGTTTGCAAACATTTAGATGTTTATTCTAAAGGAAGCAAGGAGCCGATCAGATGATATACCTGTCTTTATACTTTTAAAGTTTGAATAAACCTCCTGACACTTCATTAGAACAAAAGGCTGTAATTTGGAATGCACTATTGTATAAACGTATTACATCAATAAAATGTTCAATTGAGAACGTTCCCCATTAGACAATGATTTTAGTGGTTCTGCTGATTTCCATATAAGCTCCAACCGAATCCTACCTGAAGAGCAGCATAAACCTTTCGAATCTTCCTTCAACTTGAAAGCACTGCATGAAACACACATTCAAATAGCTAACGTTTGATTCATTTGCGTAGCCAATAGATTTATTGTTTAGGAATCCACTGTATTTTTTGTCCAGCCCTCACGTACCTACTCTATTATCACGTATATCCCAGTCAGACATTAAACAAGGTTGCCATTGTTCGTTGCACTCAAGCTTTCTATTCAAACCAATTTGTCTGTCTGAAGTTAATCGTTCTTTATCGCTCAAGATATATATAGTACATCTCCCGGACAGAAGTTACACGCTCTACACGCTCCTCCATGTCACGTTATTGTGCATGGCGTTCCCGGTTAAACTCCAACTCTTTAGATAGCGTAATACGTTCTAGATCTGAAACTAAACGTGCTTCACGCTGTACGGCACTTTCAGCAGCTCTTGATTGTGACTGGCTACTTCCTTGAAAGTTCAGGCGACGTTCACGCTTTTCAGCAGACTCAGCATCTCTGGAAGATTACTGTTGAGCTATCTGATTACTTAAACTTATCTCCCTTTTATATTTCGTTTCCAAGAGCCGTATAAGTTTCTATCATTTTGAATTTGCAGTCTTTTTATCTAGATTGGCTCTCGTATGTGTAGGCATTGCTGCAATAAACAACAAAATAAATGGTGTGGCAAACTTACGTGGAGGCACTGCTGCAATGATCCCCCAAGTAAATAGCTTGAATTTATTATCAAATAAATAAACTAATTAAACCTAGTTTGCACAAAAAACCATAGATTAACTGAAAAGGTACCTAAATTTTAGACATAAATGCAATCACTCTGAAAGTAACTCTCTTACATGGAGGCACTGTTACAATGAATAATAAAATACGGTATGCATTATTGACTATTATACTTTAATCACTACATTTCATTAAAAAACCTTGTATTTATCTATGAATTGTGCACTGTACACTATGCTTTATTTAATTAAATAAAAAGTAAAATGACAGGTGAACACCAAAATAAAGAGTTTAAACGTGCTAATAATAAAAGGAAGTGTTTGTCTGTGTGTTTATGTGCGATGCCCAGCAAAATCTACGGCACGCAGAGATCTGAAATGTTTAACATAGGTAGATGAAAGGGGGTCCTAATACACCCCGAAGCAGGATTTTTAAATTTTTAATTAGCTTTTTAACTAGGCTATTCTTAACAAATTTTTGAAGGGGTCACGGGCAATGCCGTGTGGGATTGCTAATAGCAAATAAACTAAGCAATACCATAAAGTAAGTAAATAAACTAAGCAATACCATAAAGTAAGTAAATAAACTTATCAAACAAACTTGTGTTATTGGTGTAGTACCAAGAAACAAAACTAAATCTAATCCACATGCAAAACCGTAAAATTACCAAAAACCTATGACATGGCTTCGAATCTTTAGCAGATTTCTAAAGACGTACGCAATTATTCTTCATGTTTGTTTGTATATCAAATCACTCGTTGCCAAGGAGACTTATAGTAGGTTTGTCGATCTTTCCAAACTCTCGTTACCCATGAGACTTACAAAGAAGATTTATCCATTAAAGGTTAATATAGTTTGAATTGTTACAAATTTAAACGCCAATTCAGCCACACAAACAGTCGGATTTTCTAACACTGCCTAGATCACTGAGGAGAGGTTAGCGTGATAGTTTGTAGCTTACTCTTTGTTCTTAAAAAAAGGCATTACACCAGATGAAGTCGCATCTTGATCCAATGAGTGCTTTTTAAATTTACTGGAAACAAACAAAATAAATTGAAAGTACAGACCAATTTACAGTTTTAATATAGAGATAGATTTAGACTTCCATGGGAATCGTAAGTTTACCTATAAATAATAAATAAGTTATTAGTCAATATAAGCTATTCGCATGGTCTTGATTGACTATAAAAACAACTTTTAACTCTAAAGGAAGACACCTGAAATAATTGCTAAAAATTTCTTCCTATAATGAGGGCTGTAATTTCTTTCCCATTACCCCCTCAATTTTGTGAAGCATGTATTAATGATATAAATTAGAATCATAGGTGTTTATTTGTTTTAAATTCTTCATTTGTTTGTTGTTTGTCTATCAAATTGTTTAAGGTTTTTTAAACTCTAAATTATTATAAACTGTAATCTTCACTTGATTGATCGGTATTTTAATGTTAAACTATGAACATATTCAATATCAAAAATACAGAACTGATGGGATGGTTTTCGTTCTACTTTATTTAATTTGGTGTGACATGGAAGGTCAAACAATAATGATTGTGTGTGTTTCTGATAAATTACAAGTGTTTTTTCTCTCACTTAATATGATATTGTTTTATACTTTGTATAGATTTTATCTTGTTCTGGGTGTATTTACATAAAAGTTTCCTTGTCGTTCAGATTCGTTCTTTTTGTCTACCATGATACGAACATATAATGACAGGGCTGTAACAAATTACCTCACCCATTTCAACCCTTTGTTTGGTTACTGACCCAAGTAGGATATCCGATAATGTCTTTTCACTACATAACCTCATGGATTAAACAAACCTGGCCATAAAAGTATGAATTTATACGTTCGTACTAGGGCCTTGGGGAAATAATATGCTTTGCCACAAAATAGTAGTTCCAAGATATTGTTATTTGAATTTTTTTTAAATCGATAGTTATTAAGACTAAATATACTTTTATCGTGACTTTCTATATGAAATGTTTTCAAGAAATTAGTACAAATAAGCTAATTGCTTTATAAAAGTATTTAGATGAATCCAATGGGTGTGGGATGGAAAATAATTCGAAATTAGGTTTTTTTTTCAGTTTTTATGGCTCAAATAGATCAATCACTTGAGCAGATAAATTGATTTTAGTTTTCTACACAAAATAATCTCAGCAGTTCTTGAATATCTGCCATAGGTCTTGTGTAATCCTGACCAGGACTTCCTCAACTTATTTAATTTATCTTTTGTTTCAATGACATCATGCTCATGACAGTAATATGAAAAAATATCAACACACAGACTATAAATCATTGCTACTACGGCACTTTCCATGTGGATGAGACAATAATTCAATTAATTTAAATTAGTTTAAGAATGATAGACAGGGGAGTCTAACCTTGACAAAGTTTTATCACTGAAATATTAAAGATTCATCCCTTGCTCAGGGTGATTTTTCACTCGTATTTAAATTAATTGAATTGTGGTTTCTCCAAATGGACAGTGCCGTAATTGCAAAGATTTGCAGCCTGTGTTGATATTCATTAAAATTTTGCTTCAATTACGATCTGATATTGTATACTTGTCAGTTAAAACAGCCCTCCCGTGCCAAAGATGGGTGTAGCATCTGAAAGCTCCCAATATTATTGGTCGTCCATATGTAGCTGACGATTCCACATATCCATCATAGACTAAGTCTTAAGCTATGAGTGAAGAATGACCCTGCTAATAGAATTAATCCTGGCTGGATATATCACCGGTAGAGCATTGGTACGCTAATTCAAAGGTCCTGGACTCGAATCCCTTATACAGGTTTCAATTTTCAACTGATTTAACTTAAATACTAAGGAACTGTTGAGATTACAATATTTATAAAGTTAGACCGAATGTATCTACTGAAGCAATTGGCCTATATTTTTTTATTTTGTCCAAAAAAAGATGTAATAAAAACTGAAAAAAATACGGGCACTAACTCGTGGTCCCTTTACTTTTCCTTAAATGTTGCTTTTATTTCTTAAAGTTGTTGTGACATAGTACATGAGACAAAATAGAAGATTAAAAAACATTTAATGAATTAAATTAATTTGGAAATTCCAGGTGGGAGGCAAGTGACCCCCTTTACCAATACTGCGGGCATTCTTGAGGCCTATTAAGTCTGTCATTTAGACTAAGTACCCCCCGATACAAGTTGATATTATAAGCTTGCTCATTTTAGTAGGATTTGAGCACACAACTTACGCGCCCCTGATAGTTTTTGATATTTTACGATTGTAACTAAGCTTTTAATTACTTAAAATATTATACAGTTCAGATTTCATTTTAGAAAATATAACTTTTTGGACCAAAATTGATAATACTTTACTCTGTTATAGTTGTTATTTTATAGTATGAATCTACGACAGGCCTAACGAGGCGTTAGTAGAAAATAGATGGCTTTAATAAAAAAAAAACTAACCCAGGCCACAGGCTGGAGACAGAAATGGATTTTTATGGGTATTTATATTAAGGCTTATAATTTTATATCAACTGAAGATAAAATTACTTTAACGTGGAATGAATTATTTTTCTAGTTGTTGGATAAGACTCCTCTCTTTAAAATTTGACAGTAGCACAGTAGTGAACGTTATGTTTGAATAAAGAATAAGATCACTCATTAACTATGATTCAACTATATTTCACTCATAATTGGGTTTTATAGTAGCCTTCTAACGTAAACTAGCCTAACCTAATACAAGCAACCAAGTGTAAGTAGATTCCTTTTTTCCTCCAGAACTGTGGAATAGCAAGTATTCATATGAACTTAAATTAATTAGTCATACTTAAATTAGGAGACGCTGATATGTGATCAGTTTGAGGAAATATTGTTATTCAATCAGAACATGATAATATAACCATTGTATAATTTTCAGTTTTGTTGCTTTATTTGGGAAATATTGGCCAGTTGTAAATCAACATTTGTCTATCCTCAGACTGGTTTATTACAAAATGTGAACTAGTATTCTGTCCAGTGAATGTAAATTTATTTTAAAATATTAGCGTTAAAAATTCAGTATTATTATTTAAAAATAAAGACTATCATCGAGCGGAGGCTTATATAAGTGGACTATTTAATTTAGTAAAATTAGAAAACCAAAGATTAGCTTACCAAGAACCTAAAAATTCTTAAAAAAATTACAATGTTTTAAACAAAATATTCCTTCATAAATAATAGATTTTTTTTTTAACAGGAACCTACACAAGCATACTGTTAGTTGGTGATTAATTTATTGATATAGTTAATGTCAATTGGTATTAATTAAGTGTGAATGATTTTTCAAAACATGAAATTGTTTGACGATCAAAATAATTAAGAGATAATTTTAGATAATAGGGTAAATATTTTTAATTGTAAGATTCAATTAAAAATACAATCCTAAGTTTAAAATAATTGAGCTAGTTACTTAAATAGTAGCTTAAAGATTTTCAAGAGAATTTTCAAGTAATTGGTACCACAAAGGAGATAATTATTATTTGACAAAAGGGAATCAAGCCTTATTATTAATATAAATATTAAAAACTCATTATAAAGTCGTTTGTATTACATACATATATAATATAATATTATTAAAATACTAACGAAATTCTAAGTTGTGCACTTATTAGACGCGTTATTGAGATATGCAATTTTTAAAATTAATTGTTTAATTATTATGTGAATTTAATGTAGTTCTTAAAATAAATATGATTTCAGTTGATACGTTTAATTTTAAGACTATATTATGTACTCTAATTTTTAGATTATTTAAACTGATTACATAAATAAATTGTTTATGAAAAATATTCAAATATGTGAATGTCTTTTAGAACGACTTGAAAAAAATAACAAATTTAGTTAATTCCTCCAGAACATAAATTTATATTTCCCCCATTCTTTTCACCGACCATCTAGAATTCTCCACGTGCCTTTCTCAATTCATCTAATTATTTTCTCCGCCTACACTCAACCAGTTCTTTTTTTTATTCCATTCTTCATTTCTTTTCTTTCTTTTCTTATTCAAGTACATAGACACAACCCTTCTTTTAAAGCTCTCATTTTCAGTAATTCGTCTTTTGGAATGCAAATGAGATGTTGATGGTAGGTTCCACCTCATTAGGATGCTCCTTTTTACTTTATCATATCAAGAGAACGTATTGTGAATGTGAAAATATCTATCCATAGATAATGACAAATTTTTACCTTTTATTTGAAAGCCAACCTAAAAAAGTGGATATTACAGTTATGTCTGTTTGTCAGTCTGTTACTGGCCACGGTTCCAAAACGGTTTAATTGATTTCGCTCAAACTTAATACTTAGATTTTATAAGGCTATACTACAAAAAAAACTCTTTCTTTTACTCTAGCCCTTCAATTAATTGTAGTTTTTGATTTATTTAATTTTAGCGCCACTAGTTTACTTATTACTAATTTTTCAATCACTGTAAACATTTTTAAGTGTCGATAACGATTTGGTTCCAAATAGGTATAATGAGAGTATTTCACATGACCAATATATACTTTGTTTTGGGTAAAAATTCAACTAAGGTTATTTTACTGTGGAGTGATTTTTGAAAATTCAAATTTTTTGAAAATGGCTATAATAATTTTGATTAAAATGTATATATGGGTAGTGTTTTAAATGCACATGGCAATGGGTAGTTTTCCAATTACGTTTTTTTTAATATTCTATAAAATAGGCAATTTGGTTTGAAATTGGAATCTAGAGATTATTTTACGTATAAATAATAATGTATCTTTATTTATCTAAACTAAATTAATTCAAGGGGAGCTTACTTACAACTAATTATAGAATATTTTAATGTTGTGAAAATTAATCTTGAAGATTGAATTCATTGTTGAAATTTGTGAATAGTTTTCATGATAAATAAGAATACATTTTATTTTTATGAATAACAAATAATTTTAAGGTGGTTTGAAAATAATCTATTTTTGAAAATTTAAACAATTTGGTGAAAAAAATACATATATAAAGAGATATTTTTGTGATAAACAAGATGATATGTTGGTTTTATGAGTATAACTTATTTAAGAGTAGCTTAAGAAAAAAATTGTTTTGAAAAAAATTTGGGCGATTGTGATGTACCATTTATTTTTAATGGAGCGTTGAATGATTCAGAGACTATCGTGCATTACTTTTGTAAAAAAAAAATCAAATACATTTTTAATATGTAAAAGCATTCCAAGATTATTATTTTCTGTGCTAATTCTAGTTAGTATAATATATAGTTGATAAAATTATGATTTTCCAATATCAAGTTTAAGATAAAACGTTTAATATTATATTTTTGCCTTCAACTTGTACAATACATCTTTCAATTTAGTGTTGGTGGGGCGTCCTTAATAACCACTAAGGAAATACTTTGATTAATATATTTTATATAATATTTAATTGAATAATTGTGTTTTATCTTAATCACCATTAAGCCAAATAATCGTTAGAGTAGAATAATGTTCTATAAATGTGCATATTAAGCTCATTATCTATATTATTATTAGTATTGCACACATTCATTTCAATGCATATAATATTTATATTTTCATGAGAACCTGTGGCTAGAAAAAAATTTGTTTTCTTTATTACTCTATTTATATATGATTAATTTGACATGGCTTGGTACTTGTTTAGATCTTACGCACCTCTTTTTTTACATGTTAAAGAATAAATATTATTATTATAGTTGTGTGTAGCTCAATATTAAATAAAGTAATTCTGTAAGATACAAATACCCATCTTTTAATCGTTTGATTCAGACTCATCTTAGTGGGGTATGAATAAGAAATATAAGGTTTTATGATAATTTTACATCTTCTTCTCGTAAACTATTTAATGAAAAAAATAGAAAAGGCTCTGACTTTGAGTTTATTTCAAATTTATCTTATGCTGAAGCACAAGTAGAGCAATGAAGTTTATTATTTGGTTTTGTAGTCTGCTGATGTCGGAAATTATATTACAACTCTTATTCCTATTTGAACTTGCAACAACATTTCCTTTCGAGAAATACACAGTTTTGAACTTTGGGGAAATTTCATTTATATATGAGATGTTTGTTTGTTTTATCGACTAAGTATGTCGCCGTTAGGTACCACGATATATGCTAACTTTGCTTTTAAATTTATACAGTATAATAACTTAGAATTTTTTAAATCAACGAGAGGGGCCTTGAAAGTTTTGAATTTGAGGTAATAATGTTCTAAAAGCCATATAAAACTCTTATAATCAGGAAAAAATTGAGGTTATTTTTCTTATGTTTAAATTTTAACTAAATAAAAAATCTTAAATACTAAGAGCTGAAATATATTTTTTTTAATCATCAATACGAAATATAAAGCTCATTTACTCTAAGAATATTAACTAATTATGAAAGTTATTTTTCAATAAATTTTGAAACTTATTTAAGGCTTAAGATATATTAAGAGCATGGAAAAATATAGAACATAAATTTAATATTTATTTTCACCCAAACTGGATATTTCATTAAGCAAGCTATATATTTATAAACACGAAAAGAGGATACGGATACTATAAATCAACACAAGTATTTACAAGTTATTAATTGGCTGGTTTTTAAATTACTAGTAAATAGAAAAAGTACACTAATTTCATAAATAAGAACCTTTTCTCACCGAAAATGATATTCCGGTAGATCACAGACACCAAACTCGGAATGAATTTTAAAATTAAATGCACTTATTGTTTTGGGAATTTGAGCTTCACGGGATAGATTTTTTTTAAGAATATATTTATTATAAGTACTATGCATTTGATTAACATGTAGTTAACAAGATATGTAAGAAGTGTATATGCCCATTAAATATATAAGGTTAGTGTAGTTATTTAGATGATTTTTTCCACACTATAATTTGCAATAAATTGAGAGGGTTGGAACAGCTAACACGGCTTGATCATTATCGATGTGCAAGCTGTCGACCTCTTATGTTCATATTTAGCATTAATGGAGGGAGTTGAGATTGAAATACTTGATGATCTTCCTAAATTGTTTCCCACTCTTCTTCCACACAAATATTGGTATATTCATTCTTAATTATACCTTCCTCACTACCTACCCCAACAGTTTGGATACTAAAATCACGATAACAGCTTCACGAATTAACCAGTAGTAAGTAACTACTACAAAGTATACGACACATTAACATGAGGTCATTGTTTTCATAATTGTTTTGCGAATTATTAAAATATCCAAACAAGATACAATTATTTTTAAAACAAGGAGTTTGTGTATATATAAATTTAAAGTTTAATGTATATTTTAAATTAATTCAGAATATTTTTTAAAATTTTTATTATAAACAATTATTACTTTTAATTAAAACTACTTCAAATATACTTTCGTTAATGTAAGATGGCTTGTATTTCTTCTGCGTATAATTATTGCGCATGTACAGTACACTCTGATTTTAATAGGAAGCCCACATTCAACAAACAACTCTGATTCAATGTCACTAGCATTATTCAAAATTTATCAATATATAGTTATTTTTATTTTATTTATTTATGAAAAATTATCAAAAGTTTCCAATGATATCTCCATATGGATTTATGTATAGTTTGTGTTTACATTATTAATTTAACTGATTAAGAATAAAAAAGCAAGTGTAACATCTTTATTTACGTCACTGTGGAACCATAAGTTTCCAGTTTTCAAATCACAAGCTTCCTATAAATCAACACAAGTATTTACAAGTTATTAATTGGCTAGTTTTTAAATTACTAGTAAATAGAAAAAGTACACTAATTTCATAAATAAGAACCTTTTCTCACCGAAAATGACATTCCGGTAGATGACAGACACCAAACTCGGAATGAATTTCTGTACTGTACATAAACATCGTTAAGAGCTTTTACCTCCCCTACTATTTAATTACGTACAATTTTCAAGGATATATAGTTGTTTTGCTAATAACTATTATTATATTTGCCATGACATACACGATATTTGTTGACTTGTACCCAGTTCATTAGTGATTATCTACGGAAAAATCTCCCGTTTTTATCGGGCAAAATGAAATGTAGGAAGTTGGATAGCTTATAGGAAATGAAAAAGCCCTATATTTGATATAGGCTGAAAAAATAACAAAAAATGTATAATGTGGGAAAAAACCATATTCAATGGACTTGTTTTGTATTAGAGTCCAGACCATCATTGGTGGCAATCAAGTTAATTACGAGTTGAATGCCTCAAACCCCTCAGCCACCTTTTCAGATTCAGGATTAAAGTTATTTAATTTACTTTTCCAAGTATATAACTAGTAAAAGCCTATAATATAATTACAGTGGCTACACAAAAATCAAATCTTGAACAATTTTCTTTATTGTAAAATTCAATTTGTACTTCTGACCATATTTTAAAATGTAAAGAATTTCAAGTGCAGCTATAATACATTTGGAAAATATAATTACATAAAGTTAGAGTTAATCCTACTTTTGGAATTGAACGTACTGTACACAATATTTGAAACAATCTAGTTCAGGCACGCTACTTCAAAATTAACATCATGTATGGAAGAATATTGGTACAACATATATGATTTAAGAGCCGGAAATGTAGTTAGGTTGACACACATGTGCACGAGCTTTAAATTATTTGATAGTTGTTTTACACCCAAACACAATGTGTCCGACTCTTGATGTATAGATTATTGGACAAGAATTTTCTGAGCGAAGTAGAGATTAAAACACAATATTTAAATTAGATGTTATTTTTAGCACTGCGTCTTACTACCCTTTCGAATTATACGCATACGTATTAATTATGATAATGTTTTGTAGGAGGAGGAATGTTATATATCTATAAAGTGTACACACACTTGCGTGGAGGGAGGGTGAAATACCATTTTGGAAAAAATATCCTTAGTACACCCAACTGAGACTCTAAACTCGATCGCCCCGTCATCGGCAGTCTAGTCTACTGCTAAAGTAGCACGTTAGACAACGCTACCATCGAAATTGGTGTTTAAATAATGTAATGTACAACTATTAAAAGAGATTTTTAGTAATATGAAATGTAAACATAAGAAATTCAACAAAAAGAATCAAATAAAGGTGTACTTTACACTATTCATCGTTGTATTATCCGTCCAGGATACACATGTATTTATACTAACTGAGTAGGGATAAGGTAGATAAAAATAATAGTAGGAATTGTATCCGAATTTGAGTAGAGAAAGTGGTGAATCATTTAAACTTCTGATCATACCACCTCAGTATATCCGGCCAGCTTTGTAACCCCAATCGCCATCCTAACCGAAAAACCAGACAGGACATGATTGATGCCTTATTCCTCATGTCACAGGTGTAAATATATATTTACAACGCTTGCCCGAGATATAACCTAGACAAAGGTGTCAACATAATCTGGTCTGACTTAACGGAATTAGGGGGGGATAGGGTGGTATTAAATCAAGTTTTTATTTTTAAATATAATTTCCTGCTCTTATTTCACGAAAATTCGGGTATTATTTACTCCAAACTCTATCAACATCACATAAAGCAAGTTAAAAATAAATACTGTAAATGGATAGGCTGGAAGTTAAGTGAGATGATTAACACGTCTAATATATAATCATAAAATGAGCGTTAACTCAATCATACATCATATAAGCATTAAGTATATGATTTGAAGACGGTTTTAAAATGGTACTGGCTGATATTTACCATTTTAAATTATTCTATCAAAAAACATTACTGACAGTATGATATCAATATTTATGTAATTATCTATGACACTACTTTCATTTATGTATTTCAAATATCATGTCTTCCTTGTTCAAGACGTTTGGTATTTCAGCCCAAAGATGGAATGGTTGTTGTAATATCATTGTACCATACATACATTGTCAAATCAATTATAAAGTTTGTATGTATATAATATTATGTTGTGTATTTTTTATAAAAAACTACATCATAAAAATTCTTTAATTTCAGCTTTAGCTAACATTTAAATAATTATTGTAGGAGAGGGTAAATTGTAAATTTGATACTTATATCCAGATTTAAGAAACCCAGGAAAGGTAAATAGTATTACAAAATGTAGTATAGTTAATTATAAAAGGTGGTAGTTAAAAACAATTACGGTATATTTTAAGGATACACATTAAATCACTAAGACTTTTGTATATGATCAAGGAATTTTGTATTTTTATCATTAGTAGTATTTCTCGAATATGTGTTAATACATTTAATGGAATTTTTTTAAATTCTATAGTAAAAAGAATAAAATTGTCTTGGTACATTTTCTCCTTGAAGAAGAAGGTCAAAGAAAATATCTTATAGTTCTAGTTGTATTCTTAATTTTACAGTACTTACGATTAACATTATATAAATTCTGAAATTATATTTGAATAAGATTGAAATCACAAAGGAAGATGCTTTTAATTTATTAAGTGATAGGATAGAAAAGAAAACCTATATATAAATATATCAACTGGTTGTCTTGGGGTAAAGTGCTCACCTCATAACCCAATGTTCGTGGCTTCAAACCCAACTCAGGTAAATTGATTTTTCTTGAGCGATAAAAGTCCGTAGCACAACTTTCTTCGGAGGGGTTGTAAGGCCATTGGTCCCGTGTCGGTTATGGCTTGTAAAGGAACCCTGGAACGTATGTGAAAAAAATATTTACCCGGAAAAATTGATAGGCCCTTTCACGTTCGCACATAGAAATTAATTGTGTAAAGAGAAGGGGAATCACCACACTTCCTGAGCTTATCTATCTAGTACGTAGGATTTCTACCAGATCGTGCAGGCAGGACTAACCAGATTAATGGATGAGTGAGCTCCCAGCTCCGGATGGATATAAATTACATCAAACCAACCTTCAGGTTGTTGACTGAAGAAAAGTTATATGTATTATTTGTATCCTGAACTGTTAGTAAAAATGCTTTCCACAATAAAATTCAACAATATTATGATGAATATGTTCCCTGTTGTCTAACATTAAAATCAATAGTTTATCTGTATATATATATATTACTACCAGTTCAGGATATTATCCATACACCTACAATAATGTAATAAATATTAAGAAAGTAAAATTTAGAGGAAATGTACACTCCGTTTATCCCAAACATTTCCACCACGGTGTAGCTTATAAGTTATTAGATGGTACCATAGTTTCATACGCCTAGGAAATACTCCTAACATGTAAGGGTAAACGGGGGTTACGTTCAATTTCATGGGAGGAGTGTGTAAAACATTATTGGAGAAACGCCCTCAGTGCACCCTCGAACTCCAACCTACTCGTCAAAGGCAAACCAGACTAGACGAGACTAACGTCTTGGTACACGCGTCCATCGTTTCTGATATAAAAATGGTAGGAAACAGTTACAAAAAACTCCTCTTAAGTAATTATTTGAAACAAAAATATTTTAGTGTATTTTTTTAGTACGTAGATTTACTACCTCGACGTCCTTCCATTTTATGTATAAGGTTCCGATGGAACTGGTGGACAATAATATTGACTTATTATATTATTTAATAAATCATCAAAAACTGTCATAAACCTATATTTTAGTATGCCGTCACAGACAGTATCACACGCCATTAAGACTTTGTCTCTTGCACGAACGATAAAAAGAAAGCTATTTTCTTTAAATAATTTCCCTGACGTCCTGCGAAAAAAAAGGGAAAAAAATGAGGCACTAAATTTTATGTTCATCTGACCTCTCCCCTATAACCGCATAATCCCTTACCGGCCAGAATAAATAATTTATATGTTTATAAAGGTTGCACTCCGTTAAAAGGTTTGAATAATTCATCTTCATTTTAAAAAATAATACTTTTTTCGTCTGATATTTAAAAACCCTACACAGGATATAACATGGTAGACGGGTAAATGGCAGTAGATCTCCCCATAGAAGGGGGGGAGGGAGAACAAAAACAAAATGGTTTTTTATCCATAGCGGGCGTTAAACCCTCTCGTTCTTTATCTACCTAAGGGATTCCATCCCTTTTCTCCTTTTACCAACACAACACCCACCCATGCGACCTACTTTCCTAGCTTGATAAATAAAAAGTATCATCCTGATTCGGTGGCCGCATGGTCTAAGGTGCTACTCTCGTTTCAAACTGGACTGCCGATGACAGAAATATCATGGGTCAAATCCCGGTTTGTTTTTCAAAATGCTGTTATGTTCTCCCTACACGCAAATGCGGGTTCACTTTGTCTAAATGCCCCTTACTTATCCCTAACTCATTAGCGTTATTAGCACATTTGCGTATGGCCTGAACAGGTAAAAAGATGGTGCTAAAAAAACACCTCAATGTAGTTTGAAATAATTGGTTCACTGTTTATTTAAAAATTGATAAAGTGAATAATTCAGTAAAATTTGTAAAAAATACAAATAATATATTTTTAGGTATATTTGCTTTTCATTTTAGTTTTCATAGCTATAAGATGTGTTTAAAACAAATATGGCAAAAAGTATGTATATTCTGTTTACCTTGAGTGGTAGTAATATAGCCTTGACATACTACACTATTTCCCTATATTATAAGCTACGTCATACTGGAATAATGTAAGGTAAACTTGCTACCTTTCAGGGTAAACGAGAGGTACGTGTGTATATTAGTATTTCTAAAACAAGTTATTCTCCTTTAAACAATATGATGAATTCTCTAAGGGAACTGTTTGTCTATTTTTGTGAAACAGCGTTGTCATTCTCTTGTATTCGTGTAGTCAATACTCCAATAAATATAAAACAGTTCTCGCAACGCTGGTTTGTAGGTGTTGCCAGTAGCTACTTTTTACCCCATGTAGACTACCTGCCCACATAATTTAAATTTAAAAGATTTAGCAAAGATTCAATCAAGAAAGAACGAAGATGAAGCCCTGCAGTTTCCTCATCAGTGATATTGGGTGTAGCATAGCCTATAGTGTGACACATGATCCGAAAATAGTATGATACAAAACAAATTATCTTTAAGATGATAAGAGATGTTGATCAAAGTCTCAGTAATTGATTATAGTTTTATTAAATTTCTAGTCTAGTATTTTCAAAAACGTGTCATCAGAAATCCTACGTTTGAGTAACACCAGATTTGGCATACAGTTTAAAAATCATGCTAAACAGGCTCGAACATTTTGGAAGTAAAGAGCTTGATTTTGACGGACACAATTTGTAGGCTTATAGTAACATTTTCATTTCAATCAAGCTAAACTATATATATTATCACCAGTTATATTGTAATTTCTTAAAGAGCTTCACAATTTTTCTTAGCACAGTAAAATTTATACATAAATATGTTGATAAATTTTATTTAAACACAAAATACATTATACTATTTTAGTGGCCAGAAAAATAATTAATGAACGGCCAATCAGGTAATAGTTTAGTCCTCTAAATATTTTAAGTCTATTATTTACATTAAACAATTAGATCTACCACGTAAACAATTATTTTGCGAAATTCCATGGTCAGTAAACTGACAAATTAACCAGTATTCAATATAGAAAAAAAATTTGTTAGCCTTTTAAAGCCTATACTCAAAGTAGTAGAGATTTTTTTAGATACCTGAAAAATAGGTAAAGTGTTAGAACATATTTTATGTTTAAGATTTGAAGGCCATCAAATTTGTTTTATCAGATACACGGTCATGCAGTCAAATTTAGTCTGGTTTACCAGTGGCTAGAATATATAGGCTTGAATTATGTCCTTGTGGAGTAAGGGTAGGGGTTTTTCTAAATATTTTACCACTCTATCTCTAAGAAAATACAGGCTAACTTATCTAAACCATATCATCTTCTTTTCTAATTCATTAGTGTAGCAAATCAAGATTGCCTATAATAACGCGGACATAAAATCGTAGACATATTTATACCCGAAAATATTAGCCTTAATGAGATATTTCCATTGATCTTTTTTTCAACAGTGTGAGGTACGTAAAAGACATTTGACAGTTTTATGGAATCTTGTTAGGTGTCACTTTAATTAAAAGTCTTACAAGTATTATCTATAATAATTGACAGTAAAGAATTGATGAGGAAGAGAGTATTAAATTATGTGGACTGTCACATTATAGAATAAATAGCTTACTCTAAATGAACTTATTTATAAAAGAGTATCCTAATTGTAAAATTAGATAATGAGCATAGTTATATTTTCATGAAAAATTAAGATATGTAGAAAAGGCCTATATTTTATTAAATGTTTTGTACGATTATACATATTAAATGGTATACATTTATGTGTGTGGTATTTAACGAGCGCTATCTGAACCAACCAATATTATCAACTTACGACTTACACACTAGCTTAAATCCATAACAGACACAGCAGCAAGTCCCTTTAATGTTAATTCACAACTGTTAAAGGGGAAATCCTAATTTCTCAAACTATAACATGTTTGGATGCCCCGAAATCAATTCCGTGACCCTTTGCTCAGTAGGCATATACGCTACCAACTAAGCTAAGGTGTTGGACCATATATATTTTTTACATTACTTTTATGGAAAAATTATTAATCAAAAACTATATTATGGATTGCAGGTAACTATTTAAGGTGTAGCATTAGTTTAATATAAGGATAGGAGGCGTACTTTTGTAAATGCGGCACTTAACTTTCGAGATCCTATTGCCATAGAATAATTAAGGTATTTAAGGTATTATTAATAGGATAATATTCACAAAAGTGGTTATACGTTAAAAGATGTTAGGCTCATACAAGACTAGATCACAATTATTGTGTTCAATTGGGAGTACTCTGGGTGGTTTACAACATAAAATTTATTTATGTAATTCTTCCGTCTTTTCTCTACGTTAGTACATTTGCATTTGTTCAAAAACCTTTAATATCGCTACATCTTAGATTAAGCCATTAAATACACCTTATGATAAAATGGTATCAACTTAAAAAATAGAATATATCAAAAATATTAATTTCAAATAGTTGTATAATCTACCTAGATATTTGGTTTAATGCACCTGGGGGCATACACCATAATATTTTTTCTCTCATCACCGCATCTTACAGCCTGTTCATGATATTAACCAATATGATCAATACTCTTATTGGGTTGAGATAATGAAGGAAGCCTTTTAAAGTATAGCTATTTACATTTGCGTGGGAGGATAGTTTTATATTATTCAGGATAAATCGACCCTCAGTATACCCGATTGATATTTTAGACACCATCTCCCCATCATATCCAGGCCAGTCTAACTCTAGAGTGAGACTTTAGATCATTCGCCAATTGAAGTAGGTCACATTTATGTTAATTAATTTTGAAGTGAAGCTAAAATGTATGTTGTACGGTATCTTACTAACGATCTGAAATATCCGCATATTTCTCACTAATGGAGTTGGGATGATGAGGGTATAATTTAGAAGAAGTTCACCCGCATTTTAATGGAGGCAGAGTGAGAAAACATTGAGTAAAACAACCTTTTTACTCAAGCTGAGATTCAAATTTTGACCTCCCCATTACAGGAAATTCAGTGTTTTTTTTTTTCCAGATATTTAACGTTTACGTTCTAAATTTACTGATTAGATCAGCACACAACTTATAAACATACTTAAATCTAGAACAGACACAACAACCAGCCCCCGTCATCACTGTAAAAGTGTAAACACACATTTCACTACTAATAAATTATTCTATCATACTGGGAAACGAGACTGGGAATCTTAACTCAGTAGACAGAAATTGAATGTTTTAAAACTTTGTTTCAATACTATGTCCACAAAACACTTTACTTTATCAAAACCACTAATCACATATGTGTTAAGAATATTAAGGAACCCACTTCAGTGGCCGCATGATCTAAGGCGTCAAACTCGTGTTGGATTGAATTTCTGAGGACCGGGTGATAGGGGCTCAGAACTTGGTTGGATTTATCGAAGGTGTTTTTCCTTAAATAATTGCCTACTCTTATTCCATGTAAATGTGCGTGGATTGCCTTTAAATTGTTCCCTTCCTCCCCCCTTTCTAATTAGATTAATTATCATACATCCGTATAACCTGAGCAGGCAGCAATAAGCACACTACCGAGTCGAAGTTGACTGCGTTATCTGTTAGCTCGTGATCTTAATAAGCACACATTTGTAGCCAACGGTTTCCACACGTCCATCATAGACTCTGCCTTAAAATATGAGTGAAGAATGACCCTGGGTACGGGACGATTCCTGGATAGCTCAGTGGTTAGAGCATTTGTGTACTAATTCAAAGATCCTGGACTCGATTCCCGTGTCCAGGTGTCACGTTTCAATTTTCAGAATAGGATATCTAAATGCGGCTAAATCCGTACTAAAACATATTATATAATATCTTTGGCTATTTGAAGATTAATTATATTACTAAATGTTAAAACTTTGTATGGGTAAAGTTCTGTCTAGAACGTTCCTGTCTGAGCCTTAAAAATTCTTTTAACCCATTTTATACTGAGAAGGGTTTCTGGCACGTTTACCATAACCAAAAAATTGCATAATTTTCTTGCAAACTGCCTATGCAATTTTGAATGCTAAAGTTTTTTATAAGAACTAAATAAATGCTCTAGAACGAAATTTTACGATAACGTAGGCCTAATCACATTTTATCCAGACGTTAAATTAATTTCATAGTTAAAAAGATAAAGGTAAATATTTGATTATAAGTTTCCAACCAAACTATTATGTATATTATTCAAAACACTTTAAATATTTTTTTTACTGTACTATTGCATAGTAGTGATTAGCACTGATATAAACGAGCTATTCTTAGGAAACAAAATTATTAGTATAAAGTTGAAAATATTCACTAGCATCTCCGTGAAAATATAATTTAATATTTTACTGTGAGATAAAACACAATCATCGTACCTAGTCAGGAATCAAAACACAACCTTTGAATCGGATCCACACTTTTAGCTCTATAGCTACTCGCACTGGTGGCCACACGGCCCAAGGCGCATTGCATGGGACCACTATTGTTGTGAAGATCGTTTTTCTAAACCCGATTTGGAACAATGACATTTATTTAGATAAAACAAATTTCCTAGAATAGTACATTTCCTCTAAGTTTTACATTCCTCAGGCCTATTCCATTAGTGTAAATATGCAGATAGCCCAAATGACTAGTAAAATGCGGTGCAAAAAAATGTGTATAAGTAAGTTAAAAAGCATAAAATTCACTATGACTATTATTTAAAAAAGTATTGATTGAATTTTATTTTTAAATTGTGTAAGGATAGATCTAACTTTTTCGTGGACTAAACTTTGATATAGCACAATTTCCACTTCTTTTATCAGAACGAACAGAATTTATCGGTAGCACAGTTCAAAATAAACTAGTAAAAAACTGTATTCCACAATTGGATGTGGAACAACTGGTCGGAATAATGAACCGACAGAGATTTAGAAATTGGAACTTTCAGTTTTGTGGTATCACCCATGAAATTCTACATACACTTCCTAAAACCCCACTCACCCAACCAGATCACCCTTCCCACCCCTTTTTTACATCCCACCCCACAATTCCCTTTTCACCTATTGTTTCGTTCAATCCCAGGCGTATCGCGTTTGTTTGGCGGTCGCGCAGAAATGGAGCTAAAACTATTGCAGTTAAAATCAGATTAGAAGGGATTTAAAGCTTTAGAGAGTGTGTGTGTGTGTGTTTGTTTGTGTGGGTGCGTCCCATCAGAAATCAATTACAGCTAGTGGTAAAGTTGATACACGATTATTGTTTTTTCTTGGTGGAAAAATCTCGAATGATGTACCAACTTTAGAGTGGAGGAGAGATAAGATAATTATAATCATGTCAACAGATAGTAGGGAATCCTTTCTTAGATAAAATAAATAGTATTTATACTTTGAAAAGGTAAAAACTTTTAAAATGTTAACACATGAAATTTACTAATACCTACGAATATCAACAAAAAAGGGTGTAAATCATTGTTTTTACGTTAATGTACGAATGGAGATCATAATTCAGTTCAAATAGGATTGATTAATTAGGCAAGCTGTAATATTTGTTGATTAAGTCTATTTTTTCTCTTTTCGCCCTTAATTAAACTAATCTTAATTTTAGGGTTAAACAGACACACACAGAGACGGCATTGCAAAAAATACTTTTTAGCGTTCGTGGGGTCATGAAACGTCGACATCCATCAATATCTGGGGTTAGATTTTTTTTTACGGTCGCAATACTTGACATTTAATGTTCTAAAAGTAAATTTCATAAAAATATGTTTCAAATAAAATATTTGTATTATAAATAGACCTACATATTTGCAATTATAAGTAATGTCATATCTCAAATAGTTTCTGAGGTGTGATAAAAAAAAGAGAATTTATGCATCAGACCGGAACTCTTAAAGTAATTTTAATTAAAGAATGAGAGTAGCCATTTTTTAAATAATATTGATCAATGCTTAGAAATAAAATTCAATCAAAATCATTAAAGCCGATTTTGAAAAAGCTATGTTTTCTCTTTTTACCCTTCAGTAAACTACCCTTCATTTTAGGGTTAGATATCCAATTCCAAAAATCCATCGGGGCAGCCCTATGGAAACCCTATATACGAAATTTATCCCGATTGGTAAAATGGTTTTGGCTCTAGTCCTAGGTTCGATTTTTTTTTTTTAGGATCACAATACTTTCTCCATCTGTAAAATATCGATAAAGTAGTAAAAATTCCGTAAAAATCATCGTACAGAATAAAATGAAAGTTGAACTTGGACCCAACAGGTGTATGCAGCTATAAGTACGTACGTGTACAACAAGTTGCATGTCACAAGGCGGGCAGAAGTTCCCAGCCACGAGCATCGTTGTTGAAGAGTGAGCCAGCGTCAAATGAAACCTATGGATTACGTTGTGACCAAGTCAGGAAGGGAGTTTTAAACACCTGCTGTGATGTTCCTGCCTAGTGATATGAAACTTGCTGTACACGTACGTACTTACAGCTGCATACTCCTGGCGTTGTTGCGACCTACTTCAAATTAATTTAGTAGTGCAAAATGTTTTTTCTGAACATATTTTTTAATTGGGATATTCTATATATTTCTTCCCATAAATGCTGGGGTTTAAGATTTAACAGAGAGTTTAAAAACACTGTGTATTTTTACGTATTCATATATCAACCCACGTGATATACTTATGTTAATTTTTTTAAAGATGATATCAACAAGTTACCTAAAAATAACAGTAATCTTACCGGTATGATAAAACGTTAGCAATTTTGAACGCAAAAAAAGTATATATTTTCTATAGGCTCAATTCCACCCAATTCTTTCTGTTGCAAAACCCCACTCTTCTTATTTATTATTTATTTACTTATTTAGCACCGCGTCTTACTACCCAACCCAACTCTTCTTAAGTTCTCCGTTTTACCTGCACGCCCATAGAATTTAACAACCTATTTTATTAAAATTAAATATTTATAGGTGCTACTGTAGATAGTTTATTCAAAATATAAGCGTGTGGATATAATCCGTAAGAAATGGGCCATCGCGGATATTTGGATCAATGTAACTATATGGTTGTCCAATAAAAGATTTATTGTGAAAGTGTCCAAATTAAAGGAAGTTTTTATGTACCAGAAAATAGGATAGCTAATTTAACCTAGCTCATCCTATAAAATTCAGCCAAACCTAACCACACATTTTTTTAACTTGATCCAAATCAACCTAAAATATTGTAATAACGTGTGTACCATTCACAACCTCCAACTCTAACCACTAGAGGTCACAATAGTCGGGAAGAGGGTGGGCAAAATCTATAAGGAATTTAATGTAACAAAAATAGGAACATTTGCAAGTTTAAAAAATTATTGAATTATTTATTCAAAGTAAGAAAACAGAGGTTAAAAAAATGCATGGCCTTACAAGGCAAACTGAGTAGTGTTGAAAAACATATAAATATGACAGATACTGCGCTTGCGCAGTCCATTTAAGTATATATTTCACAATCTTAAAGTAATAGTAGTCCTTGACGAAGAATACGTTTGAAACAAAAGAGTTATATCATAAATTAATTATTTATACGAATTAGTCTGGAAGAGACCCAATAATAATCAAAAATCGTTAATATAATAATAAAAAGCTTAAAGTGCTCCTCTACTTGGCTAACAAAGCGGCTGAATCCCTCTTGTGACTGCAGACTTAGCAAATAGATTATATCATTAAACCTTTGAATCCATATTATATTAATACAAAGCTTAAAGAGCTTGAAATATATAGGTATAAGGTATTTCCATTTTTGGAATATCAAAGAGCTTGAAGTGCTCTTCAACACGGTAAACAAAGCGTCTGAATGACCATTGTGAATTCAGAATAAATCATTAAATTTTAAATTAAATTTAAATTCAAATATCAATTCTGATCAAAATAAATTACACAAAGGCTTGACTTCCCAACATAGCCCAAACTTCTGTGGGACTATTACTTTCACCAACTTAGAAGTAAACGAGAAGATTTTGACTTGTTAATATTCAACATTATACTAGAAAACAAAGCAATATTATATTAGAATACTGGTAATTTCTCAATAAACGAATAGGTTATTGTTAAAGCTATAACTTATAAATCAACAAAAATAAATTACTTTTATAATTTATTCAAACAAAATAATATGTCTACAAAATTTTATCTATAAATTAAACATTATCAAATTTTAAAATTAAACAATTATTGGTAACCACAAGTGCAATAAAATTTATGTTCAAACTAAATATTCCAAGCAAAAAAAATAATCAAAAAGTGGCTACCTACTAATAAGTATAAATATTACAAAGAGACTAGCGCCCAAGTGGCAAAAGGAAACATTAAGTGTTCCATAAAACATATTTACAATCCAAAATAAATCCTCTGGTGAGAAATTACTGACGCCTACACTGAACGATTTTAATCCCATAATTATTAAGTGTTCAAACACCCAAACCCATTATAGGTCGTTTATATTTAAATATTTAACAAACTATAAAGATTCTGAAAATTGAAAAATGACACCTGGACACGGGAATCGAACCCGGGACACCTGGCTTAGTACGCCAATGCTCTAACCACTGAGCTATCCAGGATTCGTCTCGTGCCCAGGGTCATTCTTCACTCATATTTTAAGGCAGAGTCTATGATGGACTGGCGGAAATCGTCGGCTACAAGTATGTGATTATATTAATATCACGAGCCATCGGATAACGCAGCCATCTGCGACTCGGTAGTTGGCNCTTAAAATATGAGTGAAGAATGACCCAGGGCACGGGACGAATCCTGGATAGCTCAGTGGTTAGAGCATTGGCGTACTAAGCCAGATGTCCCGGGTACGATTCCCGTGTCCAGGTGTCAGTTTTCAATTTTCAGAATATGATATCTAGTGGAGTAATTCCCTACTAATAAGCATAAATAATAGCTCTGGCTATTAATTCTTAAACTATAAAGAGTTTATATTTGGTCATCCTGGAGCGATTATTTCCAAGTCCAGACGAGGACCTCTCGTGGTTGTGTCGGAATTAATAGTCAACAATGTTAGCTGGGGACCAGCTTTATATAGGTCTAGTTGATGGCTATAACGGGAGAGGGGGGGGGGATATTCATATTAAAAGTATAATGCCACGTTGCGAACACCTGCTAGCAGCATGATTCTCTTGTTAACAACCGTCATCATCCTGACACGTCATTCCGGAAATCTTGTGAGTTTGCAGTTAAGATCGCGTGAGGTTGTCTGTCGGCTGACTAGGCCAATCAGCGTAGGCTTGGATCACCTCATACCGATGTTTCGTCGATCCACTTTTTCAAGGAGTGTCAGTCTTCTTTTCAGAATTATTTGATGTGCACCAGTCGTGTGATGGATGTTGGTCGAGACTATAGAGTGTGTAAAGCACATATTTTTGACATAGTAAGGTTTTGTAAATCTTTGATATTGCAGTCTGTCTATATGTATATATTTTATTTGGGGCGGGTAGTATTGATGTAAAATTAGCTAGCATTGCTAATGTTACACGTGAACATTGAATCAATTTTGTATCAGTCAGAAGCACCTAGAAGCTGTCGTAAATTTAGTTGAATAAAATCCTAGCTTTAGCATTATTCAAAATTTCAAACAACTTCACTGTCGACACTAGCTAGATTCTCGGCATAAAAGCCTATACATATATATTCGTTTTTTAACTGTGTTTTATCTGTGTTCTTGCTATCTAATTTTAAACAGTATTAAAACTTTGGTTCATGTAATGCATTGAAGTGTTTACAAACAAATAAAACAAAAAACTAAGTTCTTTTAGTCCTATGTAATACGGAGATACCATAGTAAAATAATAATTCAAGTGTCAAAATTATTTTAATTTTGTAAATATAATTTGAATATATTAATAAATATATGTTGATAATCTATTAAATAATCATTATAAACTAACTCACTAACTAACTAACTAACTCTTGATTGAACGAGGGAAAATGTTTAATTATTGTATTTAACTATATCGGTACCTATAGACTACGCAAAAATTAACTTATCCCTATTATAACTTTTTAGTGATGGTCGAGATTAACTTTCTAATACAATAAAGTAGACACCCGCATCGGTGAGCATGTACTCTAAACATCAAATTTGTTTAGGCTGGTTTTCCAGCGACGGGGAGGTTTGGACTAAACTCCTGGTAGGGTGTATTGAAAGTGTTATTTCCTAACTCGTTTCCCACGCACTCACACACAAACTCTGGTACACTTATTGTCTCGGATATTTAACCAATTTCTGTATTTCAATGCGTAGGTATTACATGAGCAGTGTAATTTTTGTAAAACCTATTAATTACGAGAATAATTAATTCCATATACTATTTCCTTAAACGTGTATGCCTTTATATTTTGTTGTGTAAAATATAAAACAAATTGTAAAAAAAAAAGAACTAAGTGAAGCGAAGAAAATCAATGCCGTATTAAATCAGGGAGAACAACATACTGGTGGAGCCATCTGTGGAGGAGATAACAAAACTCGGCTCCCCATTAATATGAGGCAAGCCCGGTGGCAGCCCTGTAGTAGGGTAATTGTATGTACCTCCCTTCCAACCCCTTTCCATCCCTTCTAAAACGGTTCTTCACTATCCTCCCTCTACTCTTCTTAAGTGATAAACTGTTGTTGAGCACGGCAACAAATAAATAATCTCTAAACGTTCCACCTTCACAAACAAAGTGATAAATGTTTTCTATGGTAAGACCCGGTGCTACAGGAGTGCTATAAATGTTTCGTGTAAATTACACGTTTAAATTATGGCAAAGCTGATCAGTAATGTTTTGTGTGAGCTTTAAGCAGTTTTTCTCAACTGTCCGAGACTATTGACATTACTAACGAAATACATTTTACAACAACATTTGTATGACATTTTGAAGTATATTTAATTATTAAAAAATATTATATTATTTAATATAGCTTAGTGAGAAAATTTAGTGCAGTAAAGTTTCATATTTATGTTCAAAGACCACCACTGTGGCCAGGTGGTCAGAGCACCTGGCTAAAGATCCAGAGGTGCCGGGTACGATCCCCGGAGCTTTCAGATTTTTTGTGAAACAGTGGATCTGGAACGAGGTCAACTTAGCCTCGTGAAGACAGCTGAGGATCCACTTTAGTAGATTAAATACAAAAGTTACAATCGACTTAAATTAAGAGGAACAGAATAGGAAAGATTTTTTTGCACCGTGTCTTACTACCCGTCAAGGTTATATATACACTTATGTACTAATTATTCTAGTGGTTTTAGGGATTAGGAAAGTTATATTTAAAGAAAATGAACACTCATTTTGGGTATAGTGGAAAACCGTTGTTGGGTAAGAATGAATTAAAGAGAAATATCTTAACTAGCCAAATGTTTTTAAAGTTTGTGATATAATAACAGTTGAAATGATGATGCGAAAACACACAGCCGATGTGGCAGGCCAGCATTAAAACCTAGAGAAGTTCAGATAAGCCTACTTCGGGTTATAATCAATCAGGATTGCTAACCAATTCACCAACACTGATTATGAAGTTATTGGTATAAAAATATCTCTTCCTATTAATTAACGTTATCATTATGAAAAAATGCTACATTCATAAATATGTAAATTATTCGATCCTTATTTCAGGAAAATAATCGTCTAATGGTGGTAATTTTTGTGAAGTATATTTTCGGCTAGAATATTCCCTTTCTTTGCACTGTCGTAAGTAAACTGAAACTTTTTTCAAAGAATATTCACGTGTCACTAGGTCTAATGAGGGAGGTTTACATGATACTAAAACCACCCATAATCCCTTTTATAACAGGACTTTTAAGCCCATCAAGATGGTTATTATTAGTAGTCGTTGTTGTGGCTATGATATTGTCAATGTTCTAGACGGTTGAAATATTATATTTCAAGTATCAGATTTTTAACGATGTTGTCAACCCTTCACGTAAAGTTCGTCAAAGAAAAGATTTTCCATATAAAAATATTGTTTTCTTTTAGCAGGCGAGGTTTCAGGCTGGAACAATGGAACAAAGATCTTACATGTTTAAAAATGTATAGTTGTATACATTATATATATATATGAACATTAGATGCATATTTATATATGTATATATATAATACATATAGATGGCTTCTGTCGGCTTCAATGATCTTGGGGTAAAGTGCTCACCTCAAGACCCAATGTTTGTGATTTCAAAACCAGCCGAAATAATTGGAGTTTTCTTAAGCGATAAAAATATGTAACACAACTTCCTTTGTAGAAGTAAATACGTTGGTCCCATGCTGGTTGTAGCATGTAAAAGAACCCCGGAATATATGTGAAAATATCCTTTCCTGACAATTGTTGATCCTTTCACGTTCGTTCATAAAAATTAAAATTAGAAGGCAATGGGGAACTACCAAACTTTCTGAACTCCCTCAAAACATTGGATTTATACCGGATGGTGCAGGCAGCCCTAATCAGCTGAAGGGTTGAGTGCTTAACTAGCTGCGGATGTATATCATCAAATCAACCTTTGGATTGTTGGTTTAAAAAGAAGTAACGTATACGTAATATATATATACATGTATAGGTATGTAAATAAATACATATTCATAGATTTTAAGCAATGCTTTTTAAAATAAAAAAAAGAATAAGTGTTATGTGTATGAAAAAGAAAGAAGATATAAAGTATTGATAGGAATTAAATAAATAAGCTTAAAGGATGGAGCACTTATTTCTGAGTCATATATTTATTTTTTGTGGGCTGGGGCGGGCAGGAGGTTTTTATGCCAATTATTTCACGATAGCTGGGAAAGAAAAAGTATTAGGAAGTTAACAATCAGATCAGCAGAGTGAATGAACTAATCATTACAGAGTCGTCTAATGGAAAGGGGAGAGCGTGCAAGTACTACTTGGATGTATTTGGGAAAGTATACTTTCAAGTCTTCTTAGCTCAGTCTGTAGCGTGTCTGCCTACAAAGCTAAGCGTCCCGTGTTCAATTCTCAGAATGGCCAAAAAATTGATCATTGGTGAGATGTGGGTCTACCCTCTCACATTGATAAATTAACGACAGGGATTGGATGCTGTGCCTGTATTAATCTTAACTTCGATTATAAGGCCTGTGAAGCTACGACAGGCCTAGCAATTTGTAGTGGAAAATATATGGCTTGAAAAAAAACTGACCCAGACCATAGACTGGAAGCAGTAATGGATGAAAATTAATAAATTCTTTATAGTCTGTGTGGGCCTCATGATGCGTTCCCACTCTAAATACACAACGTAAAGTCTCGTGCACACGGTATCATGCATCGACAGTGAAACTACAGATAGGTATTTTTTTAAAGCTTTTTACACTAATAAGGGACACGTGAGAAACTTAGAATTAAATCAAATATATCCAAATTTGCATATAGTGAAAGTTAAAAACTCACCTCGCATATATCCAACAACCCCGTCACTGGCAAACCCAACTGAGGTTGACACCTTAAGGTGGAAATGTAAGGGACACAAGAAAAGATAAGTGTTTTTGCAGCTTTTATAGCAAAACCTTTTATGACCAATATAAATAAAATATTTCTTCAGTATAAACATAGAGTTGAATTTTTTTCACATGGTGATATCAAAAATTCTTGAATATCCATCATGAGCACATCAGCATTAGATTACAAACATTTTAAATTTAAAAAAATATATTCTTAAAATTCCAAGACACAATGGTGAGAGATAGTCAATAAATGCTGAGCATTATGCGAAAAAAACTTTTTTTATATATATACTGGAGCAATATTTGCTTCATTTTGACCCAAAAAAATGTTGATATAAAATGAAAAAAAACAACACCTTCTATCCCAACCTTAACTCTCGCGCCACAGATGTGGGATGAAATTAATGGTTTTCCATCTTAACTATTAACAAATGTTGGAGTATTTTCTTAAAATTTGCCTTCCTTATTCTGTAACCTGAGATTATTTAGTGTTAATGGATCGGTATTCAAACATATAAACCTAAAATAAAACGTACCACCAGTAAGAGAGAAATAGCACTAAAAGGTGAAAAAATATGTGCTGTTCTCAAAAAATATACGAGACTCGTGAAAACACTGAAAATCGTCGTCTATTAAAACTCACAATTTGCTTGCGCTTGGTTCTTCTAAGTCGTAGTTTATGAGAGGTGTATCCTGCTTGTTCGACCGAGTCCATAAAGTCTTAACTTAATTACAAGGGGCTAGAAAGAGCGTCATTAAACAGAACAAGCCGTGATTATAAGGGGGGGGGCTACCATTCAAATCGATTGCTTAACGTTCTTTGCGGTAGCATACGAGGGAGGTTTTGATGGCGAGGGGGGTATAATGAAGTAGGTTCCCCATAAGGGAAAACGATTATATCGTAGTTTATTTTACTTATCTGTAGATTATATCGTGTGTTTGTAAAAAAAAAGTATATATAGGTTAGGTAGAAGCACGTATATCTGCAGGTAATGTGAAATCTTTATCTGCATCTGATATTACGTAAATTATCATTATCACCAGGAACCGGCACCGTGGCTTAGTGGTCATTGTAACTGGCTACGAGCCTAAGGTTCCCAGGCTCGATTCTCATATGGTACATTGGGTATTTTTACCGAAAGGTAAATTACCCCAGCGGTCCCCGTGGGTTGATTAATCTGGCTTAATTTAGGTTAAAGTGTTTCTACTGGTTCCACACCCTCATACTCACTATCACCATCACCTCTTAGGCTATGGACAGTGAAATAGACTCTACGGAAAGGATGTACATTCTGGCATCTCCTGGGCAATGGTACATTGGTATTGTCTTATCTTTCTACTACTGGGCTACGATTGATGTAGCCCAGACGCTAAGTATTTTATTAGCACCAGTAGAAGATAGAAAATGGATGTTATACTATACCACATGTATGTAAACAATTTTTTACTTTGCATTAAATTACTTCTAGGCATGGACCCCCAGATACTTTAATGGACTTTTAGAATAAGGTTTGGGTTTGATTCCCGACTGTAAGCACTTGAGATATTTTCTATTTTTTTTATATAGTTTCCGATATGTGTCTATTAAATTTCATAAATGTCGCCCTAGTGATCTTATTATAGCCATCACTTTGTAAATATCGACTAGAACATCATTTTTTTTCTTAATGTGCGAGGTTGGAAAAATAATTTTTTCAATCACTAAGAAAAAAAATTCCGCTTTTGGCCAGATTCGGAAAAATTAATAAAGATTGGAAAAAATCGGAAAAAATTGTATAATGAAGATTTTCTATAATTTAAAGGTAGGAAAGTGATAGGTTGATTCCATGACGGTTTCCACACAATGTCTTTGAGATTAATAGTTTCTGTTTCGATCCTAAGTGAGGTTTATTATAATTTAGTGCTTATGTCTGAATTTTACTATGATTTGTCTGTTCCTTTAAATTAGGCTGAATCTAAATAGATTTGTGAAATATTGCTGGTTAAAATATTGTTTCTGTTTCCATAGTGAATATATGATTAGATATAAAAAAAATTATACCTAAAAGATGTTTATTAATTTTAAACATCATTTTGAGGCATAATTATTTTCTCGTTAGGTGAGTGGAAAAAATGTGTTATTCTTTTTATTAAAAAAAGTATTTCATAGCATAGCTACTATATTTTATGCTACCGTAGCTTGTTTACTGATAGGTAAATTCTGGGTTTGTTATGTCCAGCGGATTTCAGTGAACGTATGTGTTCGAAAGTTAGTCACAACGTAATGCTCAATAATGTTTATAAAATATATTGTTCCCAGTGCACTATATTTCTCTTATAATCATGTGTTAACGGACACCCCATGTGTTACTTTGATTATATTCGCAGCAGATATATATATATATATATATA
>CABFWB010000581.1:8349-27646 GCA_902151455.1 Timema bartmani
GGGGGGGGGGAGTTAGAACGTTAACTAGAAAGGGAAGAATAATAAGTAAAAAAAATATTTGTTTTAAGGGTTTTTTGGCTAACGCCCTAAAATAATAATTTCAATTATCAGTTTCAACGTTCATAAAATATCTATAGCTTATGTTCAATATGAGTAATCTATATATTTTTATTAATTCCCCTATGAAACATAAGTATGTTGTATATTTTTACTAAGGATGAGTTCAGATTATAAAATGATCCAAGTAAAAGGCTGAATGAATTTTTTTAGAAAAATGAGAAACTACAAATAACTATATGTAATATTATTTGGATCGTAAACAGAAACACACATGTTTACAAACCAACTGGGAAAACATAAATCTGTAAACATAATATTAATATTACTGTTTATACTACCATTAACTATTAAATTAATCATAAATATTTGTTTCAATAATGAACACATTAAATTGACAGACCCTTTCTTATTAATTATACCAGTGATTCGCTGTGACTACATTATAGACTATACTTTTTTATGATTATAAATAAATTAACATATTATTTAGTGTTAATTTTAAAGTAGAATGTTATCATAAATACAATATAAATAATGTCTTACCGTTACAAACATATAAAAACTGCTTTTATCTATTCATACCTCAACAGATGTGATCTTCAATTGCCTCTTTTCATAGATAAAACTATTAATATACCAGAAATAAAATTGTATTAATGCTGGACACCAAAAAATTGTGTCCCGAAAAATGGTCCAGCAACATTTCGTGCCACTCGTTTTTTTCACGACATTTCGTACCACTCTACCTGAAAAGAGTCTACTAATGACTTCAAAACATTTATGATGCGACAAATGGTACCACTTCTATCTATTTAGCCTAGAAAAAAGAGCTAATATGTGCAATCAAGGTTCATTACTGGATAGTAGATAGATGGGAGAACGTCAATATTAGGTTAGGTTTGGTAAGGTTAAGTTAAAGTTCAAATACTCGAAACACTCCACTATAACATTGCCATTCTCCGTTGCGACGTGACCTTCCATATCAGAGGCATCTTACATACTAATTAAATTAAATTCGCCTAAATGAATTTAAAACTAAAGCCGGGTACACCTTCCCATCAAGTGGTACTATTTGCGCCGCATCGTAAATACTTTAAAGTCATTAGTAGACCCTTCTCAGGTAACCCTCCCCCTGAGTGGTACGAAATGTGTCACGTGGTATGAAATGTTGCTGGTACCATTTGTCGCATATTCCCAAAAATTATTTTCGTATTTGTATTTTCACTGCTTGAGACAAGCCAGTATTTTATGCCATTAGATCGAAAGAAAACAAATCTCTTTAAGAACATGAAAAAATCCACCTTGAGCTGCAATGTAAAAGTGTAAGAAATGTGATGAAGACAACTTACTTGGATATTATGTCATTTTATTTGTATGGCATGTGTCGTATTAGATCCTCACTTCCAAAAGCAAAAAATATACCCAATTTTCACGTACGTTCGTAACATCATCACCAACCCGTCACAAAATAAGGGTAGGAACACTTAAACCATCAGGATTATTTATTAGTTATTATATAACATGGTCCTAAATTATATATACACAGACTTGAGAAGATTCGGTGGACAGACATTGTGACAAATGAAGATGACCTGGATGAGAAGAGAACCCTTTTGGATGTGATTCTTCGGTAAAAAGCAAACTGAATATGACACATCCTTGGGAGGAACTGTCTTTTGCATGACGTCATAGAAGGAAAGGTTGAGGGAAAGAGGGGCTTAGGAAGAAGGAGAATTCAAATATTGGATACCTTGAAGGAAAGAAGAAAATTCTGGGAGCTGAAGGAGGAGGTAAAGTACAGGGTGCATTGGTGGTTTAAGTTCACTGACAAAAGGAACAGACCTGTCGTAAGACAGAACACCTAATAGTAATAATAATTCAAAAATTATTATATATATTTATATTTATTACTTGTTTTAGTTATTCTATTTCGTCTTTGGTGGTCTATTATTTTAGATAAATAATCAAAAGTTTAAAAAATATACTAAATAATAATAAAAAAGTTACGTTTATTGATATTAAGTACCGACACTAGAACATATAGTTAAAAAGTACAATTTAACATTTATAACATAAATGGCACTACAACTCGTTAATATTGTGACTTTGTTTCAGTCTTTGACGTGTGTTTTTGTGACGGAACCCTTGGCTGATACAAATTTAATAAGGGATTTTTTTAATGTATACAAACAAGAAAAAATATATTTTCTCTTTTATTCACTCTACTTAAAATTCATGGTAAATTGATTCACTTACCCGGGGGAATGAAAGGCTGACCCTTAAGCCCACACTTGAATAGCTATAAAAGCTTTGTTGATAATTTTTACGGTAAGTTGACTGCCCGTCTCAGATTTGACAGCTCATTTATCACTTTCTGACAAGTAATTTCTGAGGTGGTACGTAATAGAGAAATTATTCTCACGCTCACTTGGTGGTATTTTCTGTGTAGTAAAAATGTGGTTATCCTGCAAGTGCAAGTTAAATGTATAGCACATTCATAATATAATTTAAATTTCATTGACCTCGATGATCTTGGAGTAAAATGCACATTTCAGGACCCGCTGTCCGTGGGTTCAAACCCAGCTGGAGCTAGCAGATTTTTCTTTGGCGATAATGTAGCACAACTCCCTCCGGAGATGAAGTAAAGCCGTGGGTCCCATGTTGAACGTTGCATATAAAATAACCCAACAACCTTGGAAAGTATCTGAAAATACCTTCCCCGGCCAGATTAGTAGGCCCTTTCACTCTCACTCATATAAATTATCGTCTTAAAGATTCAAATTTTCATTGCTGTGAATATATTCAGATAACAAAATAAACTAACACATCAAATAAATATTTAATTACATTTGGCTAAACCAAAATGCTACACATCTTTTGTTAGTTTTATTTGTATTGAGCTATATTTTTGGGGAAAAATATTTATGCTTATCCTGCCTGTTGGATAGACGACGCTCAAGGTAAATTTAATTGACTCTTTTTTAATTCAAGATAAAGTTCAATTTACGCCAAATGCTGTATATATTTGGATGTCAGACTTTCCTTAAGAAAATGTACAATTTATACGGGTTGTTTCAGAAATATACACATTGGACTCATATTATTGATGCACATCGGCGAAATGGACTTAGTGAAAATAGAGTGTATGCCCCATGAACTATGATGAAGCTTGGTGTTAGGGATGTGAATTATACTGCGTTTTTAACTGCTTTAGGATTGAAGTCAGCCCAATTGGAGTGGGGAGTGGAGGCTCGACCAATCCGTGAAGGGTAGTTGTAATAGCAACCGATGCACGTTGCCAGATTTCTTGACAGTCAATGAGTATGCTTGCAAACTCCCGCTATGTGGCAACAATGCTCCCCAGCCCACCCACCACGTGGATCCTAAGGCAGTTTAAATCGCTGTATATTATCGACACCATTAAAGGCTTTTATCGCAAGTGAGGTCATTATCACTATTAAAAGTGCTTATAGGGGATTACAAATCAAAAGAACCTCACATGTTTTTTTTCACAATAGGAAGACCAGTAAACCCACTAGGAGTCAAACGAATAACTCTGCAAAGTAATTGGGCAAAGTGTGAAGAAATGGCGCATGAATCATCTTGGATAAAATACCAATGTAAACGTTAGAAATTTAAGAAAAGAATTACATTTTTCCCAGGTGAGATTTGACCTCAAACCCCCTCGTCACAGGCAATTAAGACAATATGGGACTGATGCCTTTTATGAGTACCCACTGTGTATGTTTAAGTCGCATATTTAAAATTCTGAAAATTGAAAAATGACACCTGGACACGGGAATCGAACCGGGGAGCTCTGGCTTAGTACGCCAATGCTCTAACCACTGAGCTATCCAGGATTCGTCCCGTGCCTAGGGTCATTGTTCACTCATATTTTAAGGCAGAGTCTATGATCACATATTTGTAGCCGACGATTTCCGCTAAGTCCATCATAGACTCTGCCTTAAAATATGAGTGAAGAATGACCCTAGGCACGGGACGAAGCCTGGATAGCTCAGTGGTTAGAGCATTGGCGTACTCAGCCAGAGGCCCCGGGTTCAATTCCCGTGTCCTGGTGTCATTTTTCAATTTTCAGAATGTGATATCTAGATGAAGTTATTTCCACTAATAAGCATAAATAATAGCTCTGGATATTAGTTTTGCATGTTTAAAAGATAAAATTAAATATAAATATACTTGATGTGAAGGATGTTAGATTTCCGAAGTCTCTATCTAAAGAAAGTTTGATAATTTATTTGAGATATCCATGATAGTTTAATTTTTCAAAAAATATTAAACAGGCTGAGGGATGATGTTAAAATAAAATTACATCTATTTTAAACTTTTTTTTTTTTTAAACGTAAACTCAACCTTAAAGGAATATAAAAGGCGACTTATTAAATTAGAGCATCTCTATATTTTAATGTACCCTTTATTGTTTAACATTCATTACCTACTCTACAACATAGGTTTAAACTTTATCTATTCATGTTAAAATTTATATGACACCAAAAGAGTAAATTGGTGGTAACCTAAAATAGCTAAAAAAAAAAAATCCTTTTGAAAACTAGATCAAATAAAATTTCGTCCATCCCTATCATGTTAAAAAAAAATTTTTGCCCCTTTTCCCTACTAAAGGCTTTGCTAAATCTATATCTAAATCATTAAAAGATTTGATTGATTAGTAATCTCCAAAATCAACCTTACTGTTAATACAGACATTAGTGTTACGGATGATAGACTAATGATTCACGTATTTGACGAAGCTATGAAGAGCAACTCTCCTGGCGAAGTCAATGAAAGACAAGGCATGATGAAGAAAAAGTCCAATAAATGTCAAACCATTTACTTACCCTCCCCCTCCCCATCATCGCCCGTAAAAACCACTACTTTGTCCCTCTATGTAAACAGTCTTACCCAACCCTTTTTGTGTGCATACACCCAGACGATGGTGATTGACGGTATTTGATAGTAAACATGGCGGAAAGATTAGTAAGGGGAAAGAAAATCTGTTGTGATAATGACTTAAGGTTCGAAATGGGGAAAGGACAGGCCAAAGAAGAGAAAGGACAGTATTTATATTTTTAGAATGAATATATTTCTATAAAAATATATATATATATAAAAATATATTTGTATATACATAAATAAATATTTATATATACATAAATAAATATTTATATATACATAAATAAATATTTATATAAATATATATACAAATTTAGATCTTATATATTTATTTAAAACGAGAAGCGATTAATTTCAATAAGGATTCCCGGAGTTCTATAAAAACAGATTTTAACATTATTTTTGTATGCTTAAACCAAGAATGACCCAAAACTTTAATCTTTTACAAATAATTGACAAAAAAACGACATTATTTTGACAGTAACTTATCGAATCCTACCAAACCGTTTCTAGTTCTCTATTTAAAAAAAAAAATATAAGTACTTATCTCGATGATTATCATAGAAACGTTTACAAATTTTCAATAGCGAAACAAATGCAAAATTTGACTAGTGTAGTTTTTTTTTTCTTTTGCAGGGAGTTTGGGGTTGGAATCACGGTTGGGTTTGTCGTATATATTTTAATCCTAAATGATTTCTCACTAATACTTCATAAACATTTGGCTAGATGTACTCGATAGTTATAATAGCAGTCTCATGCTTACCACATTAGTCTAAATTTTTTGATAGTCTGGAGGCGCAACATGAATTATCTGAATATAACCATGGTAAAATGATCCCTTAGTGAGTGAATAACTATAGCCCTAACATATATAAGTACAACTCTTCAACTTGCTCCAACCCCACCTCAGTGGTCACACAGTCTATGGCGCTAGTCTTGCAATATACTGGATTACTAATTACTCTAATCTTGGTCACTTACACTGGAGGTGTTTTTTTTTAAATAATTGATTAATCATTGTTTACTCCATCCGTTATCCATGACAATGCGGGTGCGTTTATTCCAAAAGTACCATTATTAACCATGGAGCTTAACCTAAGGCAGCCATTAAAAATGTAATCAAACTTGCTCAAACAAAGCGGACACAATTAATTATTCCAAACTAGATCTAGTACTGGAATAACTCGGTCCCCTCTGGGTTGAAAACCTATCCAATTAGATGACATCGCAATTATTTTTACCTTCAACCGAAATCAATACTTTCGCCATAAAGACGCCCCCTGCCCCCATTTTTATGTATTTTGACGACATCGTGAAGGAAAGGGAGCAACGGACTTCAACATCTTTTACTTTCTTCGGGACTGGAGATTCGCGGAGAAGGAGAGGGTGGGCAGTTTTGGAAGGTGGGGGAAGAGAAGAGAAGTAAGAGGGGCGTTTCTTCCCCCCTCCCCCCCCCCAAAAAAAGAGAAGAAGACGTTATATAGTCCTGGCAGGGATGACCGTGTGTAGGAAACGATCTCCTCGGAAACCATCCACTAATGGGGCAACATTCGGACTTTTTTTTTTTTATAGTTCACTCCCTCCACAACCACCTTTTCTCCTTTCTCCTTCGCAACCTTACGTAGACTATATAAGAGGTGTGTTTGCTCCTTTATAGCGATCCCTAGGGGGGAATGGAAGCAGTAGGAAAGAAAAGAGTGGCACCGAATGTCCGTGATCACTTGCCTGGAATACGAGGAACGTGTTTTCAATTTCGTACCCCACCACCACCACCCTCCCTGTCTTCTTCTACTGATATCTTTGTCAGGAAACACCGACCATCGGTTGAACATCCGTAAACAGTTTCTTTCCGACTATAGCTATGAGCTTATAGTTTTATGTTAATTATAGTTACGTTCTACTATATTAAAATTAGGGTAATGTTGTGCTCGTGTTTCCTAAAGCTTAGTATCAATTAAAAACTCCATAGCACCAGCCCACAATCAAGCCATACCGAACGAGAGGCCGCTCTATTTTGGTGAATATAGTGTCAACTTTGGCGGATAGAGGTTGTCATGTGGTCAGCACAATGAACCCACCAGCCGTTAATCTCAGGTTTATAGACCGGAGCCGCTAATTTATTTATTTTCAGTCAAATAGCTTCTCATCAATCCTCACGAGAGTTGACCTCGTTCTCGACCTACTGCTTCAGAAAATACATGGAAACACCGGGGATCGAAACTGGAACCTCTGGGATCCGTAGCCAAGAACTCTGAACCCTAAAACACATAGACTGTCAACTACAATATCCAAACCAATTCTTATTTAAACTCCCCCCTGTTCACATTCGATATTATTCAACAACGATTTACTACTTAACTAAGACCTACTTATCAAAATATTAAATATTAATGATAAAACAATTTCTACTAAAGCAGATATAATAGTTAGAATCAATGACTTTGCATTTAAACTAGCTTAAATAATAATAATAATAATAATAATAATAATAATAATAATAATAATAATAACAATAACAATAACAATAACAACAACCATAACCATAACAACAACAATAATAATAATAATAATATTATAGTAATTGTTTAACATCGTTGGATAACTAATTTTTTTATATGTAAGCCACGTCTCAAGTCATGGCTGTCCACATATTTTCAATAATGAACTATTTATAAATTATTTAGAGGACAATTTACTCGAATTTTCATGGGAGAGTGAGAAAACATTTAAGAAAAATAACTTATTGCACCTAACAGGGATTCACACCCCAAACACTGGAAAAAACATAACAATTTAGACTGACACTTTAGTATATGTGCTCATCAAAATACAATTCATACATCAGGGTATACAATTCAATTGTTCATGATATTATTGATGATAAATTTATATTCTAGAATGGATTGATTTTGATATAACATAAATTTGTTGATAAAGTTTAAGACGTGTTGTCTTAGTAACATTTTATTTAATTAGAACATATTGTTTCAAAATGAAGCTTGTAGCCCCTATACATCTTGAAATTAAAAACTGATTTGTGAAAAGTTTTTAATACTACTTTCTTTGGTTAGGAAATCTTAACGGGATGAGCATAAATAACTGTACGGTTGTAATTATTTATAAAAAAAACCATAAACGAATTGTGTAATAAATACTTACGTCATGAACAAACTCAGCTATATATTCAAATGAATCGGTGAAAAAGCAAATCCAGCAACACATCTATATTAACAATTTCTCCGAGAAAATTAGAAGTACTTGGGCAAAAAGTAGCGAGCTAACTTCTTGAGTTAATTAGTCTGATAAATTTATAGCTGCAATATTCTTAGCTACTATTTCCATATTTACTTCTCCCCTGTAATAAAAAAAATACTTAAAAAAGTTCTCTATGAGGGCAAGTCCTTGAGTTCTTCTTATACAATAATAATTTTCAAATGGCAAAACAGTGAAAATTGAAGTCAGAGAACTAGTCGGTAATTTCTTCTCTTTTTGTTCCCTTCGACTTCTTGCTTTTCCAAGAAAATTTAATTTGCTTAATCGGAGTGCTGAAGAAGTTTTGACGGTGGGAAGGAGGGAGGCAGTAGGATTTGCAATGAGGGGTGAGATTGGGGAGGGGGGAACATTAGAACAATAATAATACTAACACGAAACAATTTGAACAAATAATTTATGAACGTGAGAAAACAGAATTTATTAATTAAACATTAATATGAAATTATGTTGCTATTTTAATTTAAACAGCTTTTTAAAAAAAATTGTTATTGTTATTTTACTGGAAATATATTTTCTTACATCGTTTGCATGAATTAAATTAAAAGCAGGAAATAAACTTTCAAAACATTGTCCAAATAATTTTGAGCATCAAGAAATATTTTAATAATATAAAAATACTATTTTGTTTATTTAATGTTTAAAAGCCAAAACTATTTTATAAATTAAGACTTAGATATTGTTATTTAAACTATTTTATATAAATTAGCTACGAAGAAATATTATTAATCAAAAATAAGTAATTGCCACTATGGTAAAGTTATATAATGAGTACTTAAAATGAACGATTCAATCTAATTAATAGGAATGTGGAAGATATCTTAAATTAAATGTATGTATGTCAAGGAGAAACTAAGAAATCATGTGTTTACTTACCCAATCTCCAATGTACTTAGCCACTAAGCAATCAAGTATGAGAGTTTTATAATAAATAATGTATCAAGACAAATGTACTCAAATGAGAAGTATTATTTGAAACACCCTCATACAATCCAAATCAACCCTCCTATTTGGATCAGCCAAAAAGTTATACAATTTATGAAATAATAAAATATTATTATAAGCCTCTAAAAGTCTCAAATAATAATAGCAATAACATTTTTATCGATTTATGATCCCGATTAAAATAAAGAAACACACAAAAACACGTTTTATTAGGGTGTTATTTTTTTACAAATTTTGTATATCTTTTATTTGACTGTACGCGTCTTGTTTATGAAAAGCTTTGTTTGGCAAGACTAACTTTTATTTAAGCTTTATTTTAACATTGAATACTTTTTGGTTACTGTTTTTTTTAATATTAATTATTTTGAACCTCGGCCAGCTAAAATTCGATGCTATTGAGTATCAAAGTATTACGAATCCTGACACAAACATGCTGCATGCTTTCTGAGATGAAAAAGAAATGAACCACTTCTTTAGATTCTGGATTGTCTTTACGACACTGAACTCCACACTTTTCAACTGGAATGTCCCCATAAGCCAGGATACCATTGAAAAAAAAACGAACATTCAGAAAAGTTAAACAATAACACAAAGTTATTCTCTCTTCTCGTTTAAGTTTGGCGTCTTCTAGAAATGATACATTGGAATGTTGGCAAATATAGTTTTAACAGCTTTTTTCTATTCTTATTTCGTATTTATTTTCTCTCTTCTCAATGAATTTTATTTTTATGTTTTTACTTTTCATTTAAACAATTTGAAAACATTAAAAATTATATCATAGTAATTCATAAAGATACATAAAATGACTTAAAATAAAAGGATATAATCTAGTTCCAGTGCTTCATAGAACCATATGTGACCAAGGACTCATAAATTATTGTAAAACCAACCTCGCTGAACATATAGTCCAAGATGCTAATCTAGCAATAGAATATATTCGTGAAGATGGGGGATTTTGGGTTCGATCCCAGTAGGGTGTACTGAGGGTGGTTTTCCCTAGTGTGTTTTCCACTTTCTATCAACGCAAATATGGGTACAATTAGTCTAAATTCAACCCTCTTAATTCCTAACACACTAGTGTAATTAGTACATGGGCGTACAACCCAAACGGGTATTAAGACGCGGTGCTAAAAAAAAATGTGTAAAATGTACTGGGTTTGATTCTGATGTAGAAGTTTTAATTAAGGCTGTGTTCACTGTACCATTAATTTACCCTGTAAGGTATCAAGATTAACCTGCATTATTCCAATATGCCTGCACATAAACTGACATCATCATGAATTAATTGTTTAAAAAGACTTTAGACACATACACTATTGACAGTAATTTGTGCTTAAGGTAAACGAACATAGGTTTTGAATAAAATGTGAATGACTATACACAATTGTTCTGATTAATGTAGGCCTATTTGTTCATTATATTATTGATACTAATCACAGTCTGACATCTTACCTCAGTCGGTAGCGTGTTTTCCTAGTGCTCGACTTTCAGCATGGCCAAAACATTTATCATTTGTAAAATGTGGGTTTCCCCGTTCATAGTGAAGAATTAAAAGCCGGGGGATGATTGTTATGACTGTTATAGATTTAGGTCACTTTATATGTCGTGTGCAGAAATAATCAGTAGGTTCAGAAAGTGCACGATAATACCTCTTATAATCCTAAAAAATAAAAATAAAAGTTATTAGCATGTACACGACTTACAAATCAACTTGACATTGAAAAACACAAATAATACAATCCAGGTTTCATAGGAAAGTCCTTATCTTACAGCTATAAAAAGTTAGTAGATCCCCTTTCACATATTCATAAGTCAAGTCATGTGGTCCGTAGCTGTCACATTATTGATACCCTGAAGTAACAGTAATATAACAGTAAAATGTGAACCGTGTTTAAAGGGGAAAAAATGTATTTTCTAAAAGACTCTTCCTATGAAAATTGGAGTGTATCTATAATTTGGAGCTGGAACAGCAGCCGGTGCCTCATTGTTTGTACCAGGCCTAGCTACTTACACAAAGGCCAGAATGTTCACGGAGAGAGCAAAATACATCCACTAAGCACAATGTTTCCGCTGTCCGGAAGAATGCGACTATATCTCACAACGACACAAGCCATTGTTCATTTTTCTATTACTACAATTTAGCACCGGTATGTGACAGTAGGAATACACTTTTTAAAAAAAATCCCCATGTCTTAACACCTGTTTGGACCATACGTATAAATATGCTAAAAAAAAAGGATGAGGAAGGTAAAATTTTAGAGAAAATGTACCTGAGTTGGCATGTGAGTAGAGTGGGAAAACACCTTCAGCACACTCGACCAGGAATATAGTTCCAATCAGATCCTCTCCAAAAGCCAAACATAGCAAAAGAGTGAAGCATAAGACCAACGCGACCACCACTGCAAGTTATTTTAGTTTAATCTAAGGACAAATATACCAACTTCATAATCAAATTTGTAGTTTGTGAAAAATAGCAAATACGTTCCAAATCGATCAATGCTTTTCATAACATTCATTTCAGATGTCTACTGTACAAACATAAGTTCTAGACATCTTATAGGGCCCCTACATGATCAGTCAGACTATCAGTATTAATAAAGTGATAATTAATACCGACAGTCTGACTGATCGTGTAGGGGCAATACGGATGGCCCGATGGATGGACTAACATAAATACTGATGCGATCCTAATTTTCTGATCACATCATGTTTAGTCCATCAGTCTTGCAAGTGGTGGAAGAAACTAACAGTATGACTGACCGTGTAGGGGCAGTACTGATGGACTGATGGCCGGACTGACTAAAATACTGATGCGATCCTAATTTTCTGATCACAACAGTCTCAGTCCATCAGTCTTGCAAGTGGTGAGAGAGACTGACAGTAATACTGACAGTAAGACTGACCGTGTGCGCGCGCTCTTCAGTATTTTCTTCAGTCTCAGTAGCAAACATAGACTGCCCACTCCTTTTTCTTATCATCCATGTTGTTGCACGTTTCATGCAGGAGCTGAGACTGACAAAAATAATGACGTAAAGACTGACCGTTTTCGGTCTCATTGTAAATACTGATGCATACCGAAAGTCTGACTGATCGTGTATGGGCCCTATTAGTTTGTTTGGGTAATCTTTCACATTTATATCGCTCGAAAAAGGTGAGCTTCAAGGAGGTTTTCCAGCCCTCGTCTTTAGGCAGAGGTCACACTATGCTGGCTGCTGACCGCTGCTAGCAGCCGTCCAGAAGCGTAGAGGTTGCGGCTGCCATCACCAGCCGGTGAGTGATTTACCAGTGGGTTTTGTAGTAGCGCATGTTCCACTTTAGTACCACCAGTCCGTCACTGCTAACAGCGAATCACCAGCCAATCTGAACTCTCTATTTGTTGGTTGAACGCAGCAGACTGTTGTAACTCCACGTGTTTGACACTATGATTTTGTCTCATTGTGTAATGCTTGTCATGCATAATGTTTTGCGATGACGGAAATAAAGTGGTCTGAGGGTCAGATTATAAGGTCTTTAAATATATATCAAAAATACAAGTGCTTGCGGAGCGCTTCATCCAGTGAGTACGTCAAAAAGGACCAAAAGTACACAGTGTGGACCCAAAGAAGACATTTGGTACACCACAGGACTCATTGAAAACTGAAAAGAGCCTTGTGCTACTGTGGAGCTTGTAGCTACCATTCACCGTTAGTACCAGTTATAAGTATATAAATATGACCATTGAGCAGCCGATGCTTGATATTGTTACCGTCCAGTAGCAAGCATTGGCTGGTAAACCAGAAACGGAAAATATCACACAAAGCGCACCTGTTCGTAATCAGCCCCACAGCCTTCCGGATTATTAATCATATGTTTTAACACACTGCCTGGAATCAGAACTACTGACACCCACATAAGTAGTAACGTGGACTAAAAATCAAGCTCATTTTCTCTGGTTTGCCATTCAGGGAAAGGACAAGGTTCATATCCCCGCAAAATTAACTGAGGGTTGATTTACAACGTAAATTGTTTTCCCCTATCTCACTCGCAAATATGATTACATTAGTTATCAAACTATACCTTCTCATTACTATCCTATAAGAATGCTTTTTTATATGAGCTTAACAAGAAAGTTTATGAGACTATATGGTGGAAACCGAAGTCGTTATACGTTCAGAAATATAATAATAATAATAATAATAATAATAATAATAATAATTATTATTATTATTATTATTAATTAATTATTAATATAATAGTATTAATTATTAATATTAATATTATTAATTAATAATAATAATAATAATAATAATAATAATTATTATTATTATTATTATTATTATTATTATTATTATTATTATTATTAATTATTATTATTATTAGCACCTCGTCTTAATATCCTTTCAAGTTATACGCACATGCTAATGTGTAATTGTAGGGTGATTGTGAGATGAAATGGAGGACCTACAGTTTAACGTGGAATCCGAACCACGGTGAAGACCTGGCATTCCACACATTCTCAAGTTGTGATTAATACACGTCTTGTCAGAGGTGAAGGAAGGGTCCGGCTATCAGATAAATCTGTGCCGGGACCGGAGATTGAACCTCGGACCCCAACACAGAGGTCTGACACTTTACCCCTAGACCACCGGGTCACCCCGTTCATAAATAAAACCCCTTCTATTCTTAATAATTGTTATTATATTTGTTTGAATAGCTTACAATAGATACTCTAAGGGAGGTAGAGGGTTGAAAAAATGTATTAACATTAACGTGAGTGCAGGAATGGAAGAAGGATTATGACAAATATAAACCCTACAGGAACTTGAGCACCCTTCTTCCGAGTCAGGTCTATGCCAACAGTTGTAATCACATCCTATTATTGTTTCTAATATTATATTATAATTTACATATCATTAATCTTGGACTGTAAAACACATGCGTGTCCATTCGGTCTAAGAAATTAGATTGTAAGTACAATAATTTACTTTTAATTTATAGGTCAGGTTTTTAATCCTTTTCGGACATTGTGAGGATTGTTATTTTTACACAATAAATTTACTGTCATTCTCTCACCATGAAAAAAAGCTTTATATTAAGTTAATTATAACACGTGTGGTCCATCACATTAGTTTTTTTTAGCAACGATTTTTAATACCCGTTTGGGATATACACTTATGTACTAATTACACTAATGATTTTAGGGATGAGTACAGTTATATTTGAAGTAAGTGTAACTGCATTTGCGTGGCGAGAGAGAATGGAATACTATTCAGGGAAAACTACCCTAAGTACACCCAACCAAGATTCGAACCTTGGTTTCTGCTTCATCAGCAGTCTGGTCTACTACGAAAGTAGCGCCTTAGACCATCCGACCACCGACACAGGTAACACCTAAGTTCAATTGGTAAAAGCGTATACCTACTAAGTAAATGGTACAAGGTTTTATTCTTGGCATATGTGTAAAATCTACCAATTATGTAATAGGGGCTTCCCACTTCACAATGATCAACTGGATACTGTCAGTATCACTAAGTTCATAAAGTTCACGTTACATCCTTTCTCCACCCCTTCACTTTTTACCAACAAAACAATACTTGTTTTGAACGCGCGCATTTAAAAACAATATTGTTGGAGCTATCAGGACTCAAATCGATATAAATAAATTAAAAGTAAATGGTACAGTACAAAGTAAAGAGTATCCAATGAGCGCTTTCTCCTCTCTTACCCCCGCGCAGTGGGTGGCATTTCACTGGCTGGTGGTTGTGCTGTTGACCTGATTAGATGAGGCTTGTTTCAACGCATTACCTGCTCTATTTGGATTTAAATTCGATTCGTGGAGCATCCATGTCAATACATGTTTATTGACATTCCCTCTCCTCCTACCACCTCACCCCTCTGCAGAGCGTTTACGTGGCTGGGATGTGATCAGTACCTGGCTGATGACGTAAGCACTACAGGGTGGACCAAAACAGTCGCCTCCACTCTTTCTAACAGTGTGGGTCTTAGTTTAGTTACTATATTTTATGTACCAGTACGGGCTATCCGCATATTAGATACTACTAGCATGAAATACCTGGGAGAAATACTATACGGTTAAAAGGTTAGAAAAGTCAAAAAGGGTAAAAATTTAATTTAATCAAATGTATGTTAAAAAAAAGTGTAAGTAATAAGGGAAAAAAAGATTAAAAGGATAAAGAGGGTAAAAAGTAACGCGAAATAATCGTAAAAAGGGCAAAAAGTATAAACCACACAGAAAACTAGTGTTCCATAATAGTTGTATCAATTTCAAGTTATTCCATTTACCGGGATTAAATTTTGAAATTCGATGTTCAGACGGCTCTCCGGGAACTTCTATTGACTTACATGTAAAACTACTATTTCATATAACAACAAAAGGTGTTTTTTTTATGTTAGTCTTAGGAATCATGCGGGAACCACCTTTCTTCATTTTGAAACTTAAAGATCAGATTTTAATGATTGTTTGGGTTGGTTCTTATATCAACCTGGCGAATTTCAATATTCTACCACATTAAAAAGTAATTCATTATTCTGGTTTGGGGAATTTTAAAAACCCTCATTTCACTTCCCTCCCCCCAACCGCCTCCCACCCGTTTTTCAACAGTAAATATTCCGAATGTATTTTGTTATCAGAGTAATCCCTTTACAATCCTGGCAAATTAAAATTTTCTGCCTCATCTAAAATACATTTTTTAGCTAGTCCACCTGCCCCTCACCCCTTTATTTTCTTTATTTAGAATCCTAAGTATTTTATGGTTATCTGTAGTGTTCTTGATATCTTCTTGCAGAATTTAAGTTCCATACGACAAGGAAAAGGAGGGATTTCTATTCGTTTTGAAAACTTTCAAACCCCCTCCTACTGAGAAATTTTTAAGTTTTGAGATTAATTAGGTTAATTGGAGTTTTCCTTCTACCTGTCTGCAAAATTTAAATTTACCACCACACATAAAAGTGTGTTTTTCTGTTAGGCCCCCCTCTCCCCTCGTCCCACTGTTTCCCAAAGTATCAATTAAAAATTTAACATTTTTAGTCCTTAATATTTATTTAGAGTAGTTATTCTACCTGCCTGCCGATTTTCAATTTTCTATCACACTGTGAAGTAGTTGTTTACTATTAGTTTTGGAAATTCTGAACATCCTCTCGACTCGTTTTCTCAAATTCACTCTAAAAATTCCAAATTTTAGGATTTATTGGTTTATCGGGAGTTGTCTCTCTACCTTGCTGGCAAATATCAATTTTCTACCTCGTCTCAAAAGTGTTTTATTCAATTATAAACCCCTCCTCACTAAGGAAAAAATACCAACTTTTAATCCAAGGAAAAATTATTGGAGATATTTCAAATCGAAATCCTAATATAATTCTTAAAGTCTATAATACTGATGAATTTATATTTTAAAAATTCACATCTTCAATATAGAGGTTTTAAGTAAAGTAAGTAGAGAGTTAATTTTGGAAAATGTTTTAAGACACAATAGAGGTTCTAGCAGAGTGGTTAGTAAAACGTGTAATAGAAAAGAGGGCTGGTGTTTATAGCTTTGATGAACGAAAATTAATCTGTGTTTAGAAGTTTAGAAAAATAAATCTGGAAAGAGTAACAAATTGGTTCATCGTTATATCTTTAGATAAACCAAAATATATATTTTTTTAATTTCTTGTAGAGATTGAAAACTATTATATATATACACACACACACACACAAACACAAAATGTTTATTAACTAGAATCCATTTGTCTCAATTAATATTAATTGCAAATTTATTGTTTATTATTTACAATGATTTTATGATTCAAAAGTATGTTCTGAAAATAAAAGCTTATTTTGTGGATAACCTCGATGACGTGGTGCCAAAAAAACTATCAAAAAAATCTCAAAATTATCATAAAATGATTATATGTACAATGCAAATTGTTTCTAGAATAAGTATTGCGACTCATAGCCCTTTTAACAGGAAAGGTGGTTGAAATCCCTTTGAAGGATAGTAGGGGCTGGTAGAAGGGTTTGAGAGAGGGATTGTTGTATTCTCGTTAATCAGAGCCAGCCGGTCAAAATGTAACTGTTAACAAGTGATGGTCAGCCTCATCAATCAAATTTGACTATGGTTCACAGAGAGGCTCAGACAGGAGAAGGGGGATACGAGGGTGGGATTGTGTGAGAGGGGAGTGGTGGGAGGGTGGGAGGAAGAGGACAGCTTGTTTCACGCCATGGGGGGCCCCTCCAATTGTTTCGAACAGTCAGGGGGTGACTTCAATCACACGGTTGTTTTCATCTGGTTACAGAGTTACAGGTGTAACCTATGCGGTGAAGGTGATACTGCTTAGAAATTGAGGCGTTATCGTATTACGAAGGTCAAACTGGTTAGAGTCACCAAACAAGAGCTTTGAACGAATCATGATTGATGTATACTAACTTATACGTCTAATGCAATGCTTTGATTACCATACGAGTACGTAAGATTAGGAGAACTCATATATAGGTAGCCTAAAAGGCTCAAGGTCAGGCCTGAAGAACTTTTCTTTTTAAGTATGGGTCCAATTTGTCGATAAATTTCGGAGAAATCATTTCACGTGTTCATATAAACCTTGAGCGGTAAAATGGAATATTAGAGTCTGTCATCGTCAATATTAATTAATATATATGATTATTAGAGTTCTAAAATTATTACATAGATTATATTTTATTTTTATTTACTACCCGTTCGTGTTATACGCTTAAATAATAAATACACTAATGGGATAGGAATTGGGAAGGTTGAATTTAGAGGAAGTGAACCCGTATTTGCGTGGAGGGAGAGTGTAAAACCATTCCCCTAAATGTAACCTTCTTTATCCTTATATCAATAGCGTAACTGGTTCATAATATGCGTATTTGACAGGTAGTAAGACGTGGTGATAAAAAAAAACTTTTTACTGTGGTAGAAGTTTGAAATTTGTCAGGCAGATATAAGAGTCATCCAAAACACTCTTAAATAAATTTTAATTTTAAAATTAATTATTGGAAAAAGGGGGAAAGTGGTCCTCACCAAAAATCTCCTAAGCTAATAGTATAAAATATTTTCCGTAGGGTAGAAAATTGAAATATTTAAATTCGAGTAAAGGGACCACCTTAAGACCCAATAAGAGTATGAACATTTATACTCTTTGTTAAACTATTTATTCTCTTACTTCCAATATGTTTTGTAACAATGTAGACAATATAGATTGTTTTTAGTCAGTGTTGCCAATGACCATATAAGTGTTGTCACTAGATTAGTACCATAAATTCATTAGTTTGTCACTAAAAGAAAAATTAGAAGTCGTCAGATTTGTCGCCAAACAAAAAATGCATACATTAATCTGAAATTAATGTAAGATACATCAATGGACTGAGATGATCACCGGATCCGAAACAATGTCATTGTGATTTTTGAATGACATGTAGATAGCTTAGAGCTCTTTTTTTATACTAAATCAATGCATTGCAGTACGGTAGTTTAAAAATAAAAATTCTACAACATTAAAAATTAAAATAATGAACATGAACTTGACAGAAAATTAAGGAAAGTCGTTAGTCGCCAGATTAGTCGACAGGCGCTAAATATTAAAATTAGTCGTTCCAAACCCGTAAAAGTCGCTAGATCCAGTGACTAAGTTGCTAAATTGGAATCACTGGTTTTTAAATAACTTAACATATTGCTTTTAGGGAAATATTGCTTTCGTTTGTGGACTAAGTTTGTGGACTGTGATTAATGTTTTGTTTCAAAGATTCTAGCAAAGTCGTGGGCAAATTATAGTCGGAAATAAAACTTTGTCTCCGTCACATTAATTGTACTCGTTTAGATCTAGTTAGATCCAGCAGTGTTTAGTTAGTTTTATCCTTTAAAAAAAATAACAAATGAATAAGTGGAGTCTATGAAAGCCCTAAAATTGTTTCAAATGAGTTTTTAAAATAAAATAAAACAGTTCCGTTGCGTTCCGTCAACAAATAAAACACTGATTAAAAGTAAAAGTTTGCTTTTTCTCTTTCCCTCTAATTAAAGCTGACTAAAGTTTACCTTAACTTTCTGGTGAGATTGTTGGTCCTTAGGCTGGGCTGTGGCGTTGGTGTTAGCCCTCTTGCGATCAACCCCCCCCCCCCCCC
>CABFWB010000581.1:37188-51820 GCA_902151455.1 Timema bartmani
AAAAAAAAACGCTAAACGACTATTTATAATGGATTGAGAAATCAAGTGTAACCTAATTATTAATTTGAACGAATTGATGGGTTTTTTTTAAATCTTACGCTCCAAATTTTCAGTAGGCAGTCAATGAATGTATCAATCTAGCCAAACATGAAGACTGAATTTTGAGAAACAGTGACATCGCTCGCTTGGAGAGAATATTTGAAACTACAATGCGGAGAAAAAAAACACGTAAGGCTTGCCGGCAGCCAGTATTTTTATTTTGTCCGCCTGTCTTACCAGCTGGCCGGGCTATCCGGCTATTTACACTAATTAGGCAGGTATGAGGAAAAATAACTTTATTATCTTGAAGGGCTGTTGTGAGGCCACGAGATTATACCTGGTAGAGATTCGAAGCCTGACGTTGCCAATCAGACAAGATGTGACTGACAGCTTTGTTCCCGTGTCTACAGGTAAGGGTAACATCGTAGTACAATGTCAAATGTCACTATTACTTGAAATACTACTTATTTAATTACTAATTTATCTTGATATTGTCTAGCTTGGCAAATTTATTGACGTTGGCAATAAGAGACTCTTCCCAAACTCTTACAAAGAACAATAATAAAAATCATAGATAAAAGCATGTATTCATTCAAATCTATCAATAAAACAAAATAGTAAGTTGTTGCTATCGTGTATTTTATGACTGAATGTTTAATATTAAATACATATTTTTAATGTATCTTATTTTTATAGTTTATTAAGTGCATATTCTCTAGTCCAGTTACAGTTCAGTTTTAATTGAAGAGTTTTTTCAGACAGATATAAATATTATTAAATCTAATATAAACGTCAGGACTTGTAATTTCATGCTGTTACTTTTGATGGATACAATAAATACCAGATTAAAACGCTAATACTATGGTAAAATCTTATCAATATTGGCCAACAAATACATTTCGGTTTTAAATAAAAGGCTCTCCCAATAAAAATTAGACTATATTTTTAATTAATAGCAAGTTTGGTTGTATAGCTGGAATATTAGTAGGGGCAAATAAAAATATTGAAATTAAGTTGTCAAAGTGAATTTTTATATTGAAATATTTGTATTGAATACACTTATCCAGAGAAAATAAAAAGAGGTAGTAGACCTTCAAGCTTACATTCAATATATCCAGACTTAGTAAGCTACACATTAACTATGGCTATACATATTTAAGATAATGTAGAATAAACTTTAAAATAATGAACTTGATCTGAATTGTACTTTTAAATGTAAATATGGTAGTTTAGAGTCCAAAATCTCTGCAAAAAAGAATAGGCAAAGATTGTTTATTATTTACCCAATAGTATTCTAAAATTCTAAGTAGGCCTATATTCCTCCACTAGAATATTATGGGATAGTAATCCAAACCATAGTTAAAGTATAGTGAAAAGTCTGCATCAATATTTATTTTAACGTCATTGAGTTTTCTTTCAAGATATTAAAATATGTTTGAGAACATAGATAAAAATGAATATTGATAGATACCCACTTAAATATTATGCTATAAGTGACCAGTTACTGTATTGTAGTATGGTTAAGCCATCCCCCTGAGCTGTACAAAAGCCCTGTGTTCAAATCTTGGCTAGAAATATTGAATAACGTTTCATTTAAGCTTTCATTTAAGCACCTCATATTAGCTCCTATCCTAAAATAATTCGTGTGTTCAACACCACCTCAACTCATGGCCACTACTTCCATCTCACACTATCTTGTGGTGCCTTTAACACCACCTAAACTTATGGTCATTACTTCCATCTCACACTATCTTGTGGTGCCTTTAACACCACTTAAACTTATGGTCATTATTTCCATCTCACACTATCTTGTGGTGCCTTTAACACCACCTCAACTCGAGGTCATGTCCATCTCTCACTATCTCGTGATAACTTAATTCTCACATAAACTTGTGGTAACGTTCATTTAAAATTAGCTCGAGATAGCCTCCATCTCACATAAACTAGTGGTAACTGTCACACCATTCCTAATAATATTAACATCAATCTCACATTAACTCGTGATAGCTGTCACACCATTTCTAATAACAGTAGCTTCAATCTCACATTAACTCGTTGTAACTTTCACACCACGTCTAATAACAGTAACTTCAATTCACATTAGCTCGTGGTACCTAACCTTTATCTCACATTAACTCGTGGTAGCTGTCACACCATTTCTAATAACAGTAACTTCAATCTCACATTAACTCATGGTAGCTTCCATCCTACTTCAACGCGTGATGATTCTAATCCCACTTTTATCATTGCAATTAATCTATTTAAGATATGCCTCACTTCTGCATTTCACCCATTTCGAAATAAAAGTACTCGTATTTTCAGATCAGCTTGTACACTTGGTTGAACACTCTCCACTCATTACTCAACATTCAGCTCACAAACTTCTTAATAATCAGGTGGCTGGGTGCATACCCGTCAAGTGCACAAAGTAAGAAATAAAACTGTTTGTAGATATGTATCTGTGAATAAACACTTCAACATATAATGATAAACATCTTTATTTTTTGAATCACGAGGAGAGACTTAAAGTGGAACTTCTGAAGAAGCCTACAACACATATGACCTTTAACCCGAAGTTAGACACGCGAAGACGTGTTCGTCTAACTTGCACTGGGAGTTGGGTGGGAGAAAAAAAAAAGTACAATGAGGCTTGTGTGGTTCTACCGGGTCAGATTAAATGGTATCTTTGAGGGGAATCTTGTTTTTTATGATCCACGTTGGTACATTGGGGCTAGTTATTGGGTGTGGTGCTACAATTTGGTCAAGGAAGTTGAGCTCTGGATAAAAATCCAGCATACTTCATTCTCCTACTTTTATAAATGCTGCCTTGAATAACAAGTATGGAGGTGTACTTTTCTCAACATCTAAAATTCCCACGGTTACGTCAAGAGTAGTTATTCCAATTATCACTAGTAAATTTAAAAAAAAACTACTAAGAATATCACAATTAAATTTAAAAAATATATTATCCTAGCATTTGGATTAATCAACTTTGAAAATCATGGCAATCATTATATTAAAAATAATTAAAATTAATTGTAGGCAATATAAAATAGATTACGAATAATTAAATTATTAAATATTTCTAATTACTGCTGGGAACTCAACTGAACGTAATCAATTGAAATAGAAAATTAGTTTGATAATATAATTAAATTTATCTGCAAATACTTGATATCGAATAATGGTCAGCAAAATTATAGATAAATTGAAGCGTATCTATTACTTTTAATAAAATTTTAATTCACGGCCTATTAACGGCTTAGTTTGAGATGTAAGGATCAAAGTTAGAAAGTATGCTTATAGATTGTTATATTTCAACCGTTATTATGCTAAATTATTTAAAGTGCAAACGATTGAAAATATACTGAACAATAAGTTACAAGCTATTACAAAACGAATTTTTATAAATAAGTTAACGGAAGTCTGAGAACACACAACCATATTTTATGAAAATATATATTAGATAGTAAACAAAAGGTTATTTGTCAACATTCAGCTTCGCGTTCTACTATCGTAAGCTTTAACTCAATCGAAATACAAAAATTAGATAAAAAGCCTTTACTAAAATAACAATTCAGTTGTTTCTAAGCTTTTATTTAGGGTCTCATCTTTTTCACTACACCGTTGTCTAAACAAATATGTGGATTCACATCTTGTTTCTTGACAAACAAGAGGTTGTTTAAAGTAATGTTTGAGAAAGCTTATCTATGATCTGTTGTTTAATGAGGTAATAGCCTCTTGACATGTTTGTCTGAAGAGTCATGGCACTGTCAACCCAGGGCCTGTTTATATCAACGAAATATCATGTTTTATCTTATATAAATGTTATTCCTTGTCGACTTAAGGTTTTATCGATATATTTGCTACATACGTTTTATTTAATGTCCCTTTAAAAATCAAAATCAAATAAACCCTTATACTAAGCCCATAAATTTGATTTTAAAAAATATATACAAAATAATTACACAAATTATCATTGGCGCAATTTTAGAAAAAAAACTAAATTCTCAAAAACCACTTATTACTAAGATTAAAAAACCTTTAAACACATTTCCCAATAAATAGGTCAAACCCTTCATATATTTCAGTTTAAAAATCTCTAAAGCCAGTTTTAAAAACTTTGTAACTTTTCAAAATCACTTATTAGTAAAAATACTCTTAATTTAAGGGCAAGGGTCAAAATCCAAACAAATACATATCAAGTTTGAATGAACTCCATCCAACTGTTTTGAATTTAAGCCCAGGTGCAGACAGAATAATGTAAAATCAACTTTTTTGGGTTCGGGGGCAATTCAATGTAAAGATTCTAAAATTTAACTATTTTATTTATTTGAGGTATTTATTGTGCACTTTATGAACCGACTGATTATATCAGCACACGATAATTTTTATGAGCGAGAGCGAAAGAGCCTACTAATTTTTCTGGGAAAGGTACTTTCACATAACTTCCAAGGTTCTTTTCCATGTCAAAATTAACATGGGACAGATACATTTATTTCGCCTCCGAAGAAAGTTGTGCTACAGATTTTTATATCACTTAAGAAATATCCGTCGACACCAGCTGGGTTTGAACCTGCGAACATCGAGTCCTGAGGAGAGTAGGCCTACTTTACCCCACTGTAATCGATATTTTCATTATTTCAATACTTACGCTTTTAATGAGAAATAATAGTAGAAACTAACCCGCCTCGATGGCGTAGTTGGCTAACGCGCTAGTCGTGTTGAGCTCGGCCGCCGAGGACGGGGAGATCGAGGTTCGAATCTCGGTCGGGTGAACTGGGGGTGGTTTTTCCTTAATGGTTTTCCACTCTCCCTCCACGCAAATGCGGGTTCACTTCCTCTAATTTCAACCCTCCCAATTCCTAATCCATTAGTGTAATTAGTACTTAGGCGTATAACCCGAACGGGTAGTAAGACGCGGTGCTAAATATTATTATTATTATTATTATTAATAGTAGAAATTGAAGGAAAAAACAATATGTTGCTTTCCTATAGCAAAAATTTGCGAACATTTATTGGAAATTTTAATTTTAACTAAGCTATTAAAATATACATTTTAAAACATTATCGAAATAGCTAAGCTTTGTAAGGCTGTGTTTTTTTCATTATTAATAGTGTAAACTATTTCGACAAGGTGGTGGTAAACCAACTACATACAGAAAGTAAAAGTAAATAACGCTCTCATAAATCATGTCCTAGAGTGTACGCCTCTCAGCATTGCGTGTTATTGGGAAATTTGTGAACGGTCTGTAGAGGAATGGGTACGAAAGAGACACATATATTATTTTGAATAAATAAAGTGTCGTGTGTATGTGGTATATAATGTAGATAGGTTTTCATGGTAAAGAGGCCAAGTTGGTATCTATAGAATAGTGGGTTCCTTCAGCGGCTATAACTTGCCTCAGACAACGTTCAAATACCGATCGATGCCGAGGAAAAGTTTTTATTGACAGCTTCAAATCATTTAAGATCTTAGGTTTAACTACCGATAGCTACAAAAGTTCAAGGCTATTAAATAATATATTTAAAATACCTAGAAAATAACTAAGACATATTTAAGTATATAACCTATACCCCTATTTTGGTAGGAAGAACAGTATCTAGTAGTTACTAAAATAATTTTAATATATTCATACATTAAGTCATTAAATTCGTAGCTGTCACTTTTGATGGATATTATCAATACTTTTAAAACAAAACAAATAATTTAGTAAAATAATATCAACGTAGACAGCAAAGACATATGTTTCCGTCTTGCTATCAAAATCAGGGTATAAAGTCCAATTTATGTAAGCAGGAACTTTATTGATGGTTATAAGAGTTACCTAAATAATTTTAATATAACTGTACGTAGTCGTGTGATCTGCAAATGTCAGGCTTTTGTAGAAACTATCAATACCCATAAAATATTAATACTTATAAAGTAAAATTCTGTCAATGTTGTCTCAATATATATACCGTTATAATGTTTTTTTGTATTAAAGATCCGGCTTAGTGGCCGCGTGGTCTAATGCGCTACTATGGAAGTAGATTAGTCTGCCGATGAGGGGTAGATCAAGGTTTGAATCTCGGTCAGGTGTACTTAGGGTGTTTTTTTACAAAATATTGTTTCCACTCTCCCTCCACGAAAATGCGGATACATTTCCTCTGAATATAACATTCCTAATTACTAAAAACAATAGCGTAATTAGTATATGTTACCATATCTTACTACGTGTTTGGGCTGTTCCCATATCTACACACATTGATAAAGAGCAATAATGATATAATTTAAAGTAATGCGAGTCAAATGGTCTATTGCATGACTCTCGTAATAGGCATGTCTAAATATTATTCGAAAATCATGGTTTGAATCTCAATTGGATGTATTTAGTGTGTTTTTTCTTAAACTATTTCCCCATTCCCTCCGTGCAAATGAGTGTATATTTAATCCAAATTCTGTATTTCTCATTTTCTCATTCTTAGCCCAATCGGGTAAATATACAGAAAGTTGCCCGAATAGGTAATAAGCCGCTGTGCAGAGAAAACATATTTTTCTAATGAATCAGGTAAATACAAACCAGGTAAAAAAAACCTGATCAAATATTTCTACCGATGGTGTGTATTGTTGCCTATCTATACAGGGGCGTAACCTGGCTCTTTTTTCTTCCTCCCCCCCCGCCCCCCCGCTGCCGGACTAACACAGAACCGTGCAGAGCACGAGACATGTTCCCTCTGAATTATTGTTACATTTACAAGTGTCTGCACCTTCCCTCCCCCCTTTACTTCTCCCTTGCCTGATTCAACCCCTACCATCAACTAATACGCTCAATACGCTCTCTGGACACGACTCCGCGCCGTGTGGACGCGCTCGGCTATTGCTACTTTCATACGACGCTGTATCCCATGCGGTAGACCACGGCGGAAAAAAAAAGCGTCAGTCTCGTTTACTCTGGGTATTTTGTAGATGGGGAGGTCAGGAATTAAATCTAATCTGGGGGCACATAAGTTTTTTTATTAAATGTTTTCCACTCAATCTAAAAACTAAAACTATTACTTTTTCCCCAAAATTCTACCTTCCTAATACCCTACCAATTAGTGTTCATGTTCAGATAATCCGGACGAGTATTAATATGTGAAGTATAAAAAAAAAAGCTTATTTGAAAAAAAATTAGTTTATTTCGTTTTATGTTCATCCCACTTACAAACTTTAATAACACCTTAGATCAACTGAATCTGAGGAAAATGATTGTTTATCATAAGTTATTAACGCTGAAACATTTACAAATTGTACCAGAGAACAATAAAATACGTCCAGACAAGTTATACCCTTAATTTTTTTTAAATAAATAAAATCTATTTTTGGCAAATATTTAAGGTTTTTCGATAGGAGCTTTGATTTTTATAATACCTAACATTTCTTTTGACACGTTGGAGTAAGATCATTTTGGCACATGACGTTTTATAAAGTCTTGTCAGTTAGTTTGAAAACGATGTTTCCTTGAAATTATTCTGCCTTCTTCAAAAAATTATATCACAAACTATCTTACCAGTAGCGAGTAAAAAACTCAGGAAAACGGTTATCCACTATTTAAAATGTAAAAGTAAGTGGTATTCATACTTTTATGTTCGCATATCCACAAATATAATTTATACTCTACTTTGCACCCCCAAAGTTGCTTCATAATGCAAGTTTGACATATTCTGTAAAATACTTCTAAAATAAATACAATAAATTATATATAAATTAATTGTTAGTTAAATTAGTTTTAAAATAAGCGTATATAATATGTGTATAAATATATCATTTTTAAATTTTATGAACTCCTTAGTTGTCCTCGTATACCCCAAATATAACTGGTATGGATATCTTCAGGAGGTTTGTTTTGTGTGTGTGTGTGTGTGTGTTAGAGAAAGTGATTCTAGTCCAGATGGCCGGGACTCGATCACAGACTGGTGCACTTGGCATCGGGTTTCCCAAACCATGATTTTAAATTTTATATCAACCATACTTTGAGTGCATTTCCTCAAATTTCACCCTTTTAATTCTGTTTAATTAGATTATATAATTTAAGTGAATAAAACCTAGCACAAACTAACACATTACAAAGATTGACCTTTTACTCACAACTAAAATCTTAGTTTAAACGTTATGAAATAGTGATTTTGATTAAATTTTATTAGTTCTAGAAACATAATTGAATACAATCCTTATTTCTACTAACCAGATTAAATGTCACGTTTTATCCCATTATCAACCTGTTACTTAAAAAGCACACCCTTCAATTTTTTTTAAGTATTTGCTTGCTTTTTAATATATAATATTTATACATTTAGAATATTTAGTGTTTTACATTCTCTCAAGTAACAAAAAAAAAATTACAATACAGAAAATGTATTTTTTCGAAGGGAGCTTAGAAGGGTGCTGCCACTGCCATCTCTTGTTGACTAGTCGAAGCACCAGGAGAGCTAGGGGTAGCAACCCCGCCAAAATCAAAATCCATGTACGAACAGGAAGTACATTATTAGTTGAAAGTTGCTCTGGACCAGTGTTATTCAACCCGGGGTACGCGTACCCCCCGGCAGCACGTTAAGACAATTAAGGAGGTACCTAAAAGTTAAAATATGTGTATGTTTCTCATTTAAAACTCATTATTTAATTCATTATTTTTGAAGTATATAATTTTTTATTGTTGATTATGTTTTGTAGATTTTGATGCAAATTAGTGAATATGTATAGCTTATATTTTGCACCAACAACTTTGGGGGTATAAATATGAATATAATTTATCCTGGGGGTACAATAACAAAAAAGGTTGAATAGCGTCGCTCTAGAATCTATATCATTCCTAAAACAGATCGCAATAAATTTAACAATATTGTTAATCGGTTAATATTAACGTACTTATTAAATGTATAGTGGATTCGTTTAGTGATTAGTACTTAAAGTAGTTCTACTACAATACAATTAAATATTCACACCAGTAGCTAATAACAGTGATCTCCACCCCAATTACAGAAATGAATTATTCCGTCATGGGAAACCAAGAGTAATATCAATTTATAGTTAATTTTTTTGACTAGAATAAATATATTTAGACAATAGAGTTAATACTTGTAAAATATTGTTAGCAGATTACAGTTTTAACCGAAAAAAAATTTATAAATATATTTTCTGAAAGTGGTTTAGTTTCAAACACAAAGTAAAACAGCAATATTTTTTTGTAGATTTTGAATAAAAATATAATGATTATTGTATTGGCTCTATTCGATTTCCTAATCCTTCCTCTCTTTGATGTATTTGCTTATTTTTTGTTGGGAGTATTTAACGCTTACCTCTAAACAGACTGGTCAAATACTTAAATAGATTACAAAATAATTTAGTCTTATAATAGAACAAAAGTTAACGAAAGTTAAGTCAGTAAGTTCATCAATAATAAATATTTCAGTCATAAATCGAATATAACCGGACACTTTTTTTTAGCACCGTGTCTTACAACCCGTTCGGGATATATTCTTATGTACAAATTACGCTAATGGTTTTAAGGATTAGAAAAGTTATATTTATAGGAAGTGCACCCACATTTGCGTGAAGGGAGAATGGAAACATTATTTAGGGAAAACCACCCTCAGTGAACCTAACCGAGATTCGAACCTCGATGTCCCCGTCATCGTCAGTCTAGTCTACTGCGAGAGTAGCGCGTTAGACCACACGGCCAACGAAGAGGGTGTGAGAATTTTTAGATTAGTAGGTAGACGCGTTGCCGACTGAGATAAGGAACTGAATGGATTTGTCTAAACAAATTTACTTAACTTGTTTTTCATGCTCACGACTCAGAGATAACTAGATCATATTTCGTATCACACAGAGGAGACATTTATCTATCAAGGAAAAATGCTTTAAACAAAATCCATCCATTTACTTACGGGGGGAAAAAAAAAGAAGAGATCTAGGGATCTAATACTATCCTTACTTGGAAAAGTAAAAAAAAAAAAAAAAAAAAAAAAAAAAAAAAAAAAAAAAAAAAAAAAAAAAAAAAAAAAAAAAAAAAAAAAAAAAAAAAAAAAAAAAAAAAAAAAAAAAAAAAAAAAAAAAAAAAAAAAAAAAAAAAAAAAAAAAAAAAAAAAAAAAAAAAAAAAAAAAAAAAAAAAAAAAAAAAAAAAAAAAAAAAAAAAAAAAAAAAAAAAAAAAAAAAAAAAAAAAAAAAAAAAAAAAAAAAAAAAAAAAAAAAAAAAAAAAAAAAAAAAAAAAAAAAAAAAAAAAAAAAAAAAAAAAAAAAAAAAAAAAAAAAAAAAAAAAAAAAAAAAAAAAAAAAAAAAAAAAAAAAAAAAAAAAAAAAAAAAAAAAAAAAAAAAAAAAAAAAAAAAAAAAAAAAAAAAAAAAAAAAAAAAAAAAAAAAAAAAAAAAAAAAAAAAAAAAAAAAAAAAAAAAAAAAAATCTCTTTCCTTGAGAAATATTGTTACCATCAATGCACCTGGGGTTCAATATAAGGGTGGCTTGTTTTCCCACGAAATGGTGAAAGTAAAAAGGAGGGAGGGCTTTGTAAGAATAATAAACCAAATAAGGGCGCGGGTGGAAACATTTGGTTGCATACCGAGAGGGGGGATATTGTGCATGCGCCGGTCCCCTCCAAACTACTGCCCGTATCTTAAACAACCAGATTTCCCCTTCTTTCCCCTGGCAATTTCTTACCAACCCTCTGACAATATAAAGTCTCGCGTGCTATATGGTAAACATGGAAAATACATCTTCCTATCTCATTCATTGAGATAGGAGAACCTGTGTCTTCCATGTTTACCCCATAACCATACCCGGCTGGTTTGTTAAATGAACTACAGTATAAATTCCTTAACACGAACTTTTGTAAGTTGAAGTTAAAGTTCATTAAAGATAATTCCTGGGCTAGGTGTATTTTTACATTTATTTTTATTATTCTTTACTAAAGGCATAATTTTAAAAATAGCTTAAAAAAAATTTCAGCTGGATTTTCTATAACTCTTTTTTCTTCTTCTTATTTTCTTGGAGACAAGACGCGCTAAGGGAGTTTAACTACATAAATATACGATACCATATTTTGATCACAAATATAAGATAATTAATTATATGTTTAGGTCACGTATTTAAAAAAATCTATAAAAAGAAAATCCTTTAACCAGAAAATTCAATCTTAATCCAAATGGATGTGGTGTATACAATTTTATAATATTCCATATCTCGATACAAATTGCTTAGTTAGGCTGTAGAGTTGAAGATGGTCTTAGAAAGTCTAGAGGATGGATATAAAATTATTTAAATGGTTGATGTTTTCATTATTTATAAATATAACGAGTTATTTTTAATAAACTTATAGGAGCTACAAAATTAATCTTAATTTTAACTTACCGTTCAACACATTATTTAAATTGCAAATACGTATATAGATTGGTTGCTTTGAGTAACTATTAGTAATAATTTTAAAGAACTATATCTTTAAATTATATTCTCAACAGACAACTTAGAAACTAGCTCTAAGAAAAAACAAATGAATGTCAGTAAGCTTAGGTGGCGAGTAAGACATAGATCAAATAATAAACAAAGTAAGAACAAGAGAGAAAAGACAGTTTAGAAAATTCAAAAACGAGATTTGCGAGAAACATTCTCCAGTATAATTAGTATTAGTGTATAGGTATTAATAATATATCAAATTAATAACTGCATTTCATAATTATGTCTTGGCATATAAACTTATTTAAAGAGTTTAAGATGGGGTGCTAGTGAACGTGAGTTTAGGGCAGTATTTTTGAAGTTCTTATAGCATAAACATTTTTTGGCCAAAATAAATCAAATATTTCTTCTATAGAAACATATAGTTTAGTTTTCTGCACATGCTAATCTCAACAGTTCTTGAATATCTGTCAAAGGTGTCCTGAAATTTAATGACAACTTTTTTACTTTCTCTCTATCTTACAGGTAGAGAAAGTATGGTGATCGTCAAAAAATTCGAACTCGAGATTTTGATGAATTTTGACGTTTCATGACTTCCTGAACCCGAAAAAGTGGTTTTTGAATTTCCGTCTGTCTGTCTGTCTGTCTGTCTGTCTGTACCTCCAACTAGAGCCTAAACTATTTTACCGATTGAGCTGAAACTTGATATCTAGGGTTTTCATAGGGTTGCCCCGAGGGGTTTTTGGAATTGGATATCTACCCCTAAAATTAAGGGTAGTTTACTGAAGGGCGAAAAGAGAAAAATTTGGTTTTCTCAAAATCTGCTCAAACGATTTTGATTAAAATTCGTATCTAGGCGTTGATTAAGATTATAAATAAACTGGCTATTTTCATTTTCCTATGAAAATGATTTTTAGGGTACTTTACAGAAGCGTTAATTTCCGTATCTCCACAACTATTTGAGAAACTAAACAACTTATCATTGCAAAATTGTAGGACTATTAGAAATAAAAAACTTTTATTTGACATATATTTTTATAAAAGCAACAGTTTCTGAGATATTTGCAAATATATTAATACAATTTTGTGAGCTTTAGTTGTAAACATATACTACTTAAGTCTTAACGCAATAATTCTCCAATGCCATAGAGTAATTAAATATAAGTATCTAAAAAAGTATGTTATTTTTCCTTAAATCTCTTAGGAGAAATGTTTGCATAGCAATGATCTATCTCCATTTTAGACTCAATAGTCAATATTTACATTTTTTATTGGTCAAAATGTATAAATGAATAATTAAATATCAATGCGATGACTTGAAGATCTGCAACACCTTATAAAATGTTAAAACTTTAACCAGAAATCGAAATTTTAATACGAAGTGTTGACCCTTGTGGAAGACATTAAACTGTTTGAAATGTTCTTAGGTGGACAAAGATGCGCCTCTTTTCTCATTGATTATATATCATTGTATATTATTTTATGCATGTTCTTATGTGGAGTGGTGATGATACAATGTACATTATTCCGTTCAGAAATCTTACGAGTATATAGAAAGAGAGAGAAAGTCTGTGCGGTGTGCCGTACCATTTATTTCTTTATTTAAAAAGTTTGTCACCTAATGCCGCTATGCTCATGACAGATATTCTAGAACTGTTGAGATTATCATGTGTATAAAACTAAACTCTATGTTTCTATGGAAGAAATATTTGATTTATTTTGACCAAAAAATGTTTATGCTATAAAAACTGCCAAATTAATGCACTAAACTCGCGCTCACTAGCACCCCACCTTAAGTAGTTTTGTAGATTTTGTAATACTCTAATACTGTTCTTTCTAAATTGTTCTCATTAAATGTATGCATAATACAGTTTATATAGAAAAATGGACCCTTGTCACTTAATTAATATTAGTGCCAAGTGAGGGGAGAAATCTTTTAATTTAAAAATGTTCCCTATAGCTAAAAAGAAGGGAATGGAAGGGAAGTAATATTTCTGTTAGTAGATAAAGGAACAAGATACCAAGGGGAAAAAAACATTATTAACAAACTTCACAGTACAAAAAACACATTATTTAGAGTAATAACTTTGTTAACTACTATAGATAATGGATTAACGAATAAATAGAGACTAGTATTAGTAATTTTCACTGGATTCAACCCGTTAAATGAATGGTAATGGTATTATTAATTTTGTGGAATTATTACATTAATGTCGACCCGCTTCGGTTACTGCATGGTCTAAGGAAGTGATTTTCAAACTTTTTTTTTGTTCGCCTACCCCCAGATAATAATTTATCTCCAACTTTTTATCCTTACAGTTGTTGGTGCGTAATGCAAGTTATACGTATTCTGTATTTACATCAAATATACTAAATAAATCTACAAAATCTACAAAAAAAGAGTAAAAATTTGCAATCAAAATATTGTATTAAATAATGAGATATAAATATATATAACTTTAACGTGCCCCCTAAGATATATTCATGAACCCCTGGTTGAATATCACTGAACCAAGGCGTCCCTCTCACTTTGCCTCCGATTATTAGGAAATCGTGGTTCAAATCCCTGTCGAGTGTAGCGAGGATGGTTATTCCTAAATGATTTTCCATTCTCCCTTCACACAAATTTGAATACACTTTCTCTAAATTCAATCATCCTAACCCCTAACACATTAGCATAACTATTACATATGCGTACAACTCAAACGTGTAGTAAGACGTGATGCCGCAAAATTAAAGTTCAAATGAATATACAAACAGTTAATTTATTTATAGTGAAATCTATTTTTAGAAATTAAATTGAACTAAAAAAAGAACTTTGTAAAATACGAGCTATGAAGTTTAAAATAAGAATGTATATTATTTTATTTCACTTTTCTACAAAGTTAAAAGTCCCCATTTTTAGGTAAAGGAGAGAGAAAATCTTTGTGGTGCACTGTACCATCTTAATATATATAATTCTTCTGTACGTGTGTATGTCACTGAACTCCTCCTAAACGGCTGGACCGATTTTGATGAAATTTTTTGTGTGTGCTTGAGTGGGTCCATGGATGGTTTAGATTCACAGTTGGACCCGGTAGGTGGCGCTAAAATCGGGTTCTAGGAATTTTTTTTATTTTTTAGGGATTTTTTTTTAGGGGGGGGGGGACTTTTTTTTTGGATTTTTTGCATATAAGAACATGTAAC
>CABFWB010000581.1:53584-92594 GCA_902151455.1 Timema bartmani
TTTTTTTTTTTTAATGTCTCCTCAAATTTTAACTCAAATCCACAACATTTAGGTTTGAGACGGCACACCAGTCGAACCCCCTGGTGCTGGGGTAGCTTTGTCAGTCTATGTAGAATTTAGGCTGGGAAATTCACATATTTTTATAGTTATATGGTTCTAGGGTTAGATGTGAATTATTAAGTGTTTTATAATATTCCCCCTCACCATCCATCCATCCCCTAGAGATATTCGCATTTAATCAACATACTCAGATAGAATTTAAAGAAAATAAGAGAGTAGGAAATAATTTGAGAAAACCCTAGGTACCCCTAATCAGAATTCAAAGCCTGAAATTAACGTTACTTACAAACCAGACAATACGAGTTTAGTGACATAATCCATGTGCCCATGTGCGTTACAATAAAATGCGAGAAATATGTACTATAAAATGTAAAATTAATACAATACAACTTCTATACCTATGGCTCAATTAGTTAAACTTTAATGTAGTTTCCTGTACAAATATGAAACAGTTATTACTAAGACTAAGATTGTCATGATTTTAGTCTTAACTTAATTTTGATGGTAGAACATATAAACAGGTTTCAATCTTCATCTACGAAGGTTATTTATTTTTATTTTGTATATAATTGTATAGTTAAGGATTTTTTTTTGTTCTACAGCCTATTTAAACCACATCTAGGACATTAATTGCATATTTAAAAGAACTTTCTAAGATATTAGTTTTTAAATACCAACAGCGGATAATAATTCATATCTCATAAAAAATAATGATGATATAATTGGAGTCATAGGTGAAGATTTAAGACCATGTTTGGCACATAAAACATTTCATGTATTTATTCAAGCTGTAAATAAACAAAAAAATAAAAATATTGTTAAGTATGTAACTATTTTTTAACAAATAAAATTATATCCAATTTATTTAACAGAGATTTTCAGAATAATTTAATAAATTTAAGTATGGATGATTATTTTATTCGGGTATTTAATGAGCACTTTCTAAACCGACTAACCATGGCAGCACACCACTAATAAAATAACATAAATATATATATTACACAACCCTCCTCTTTGTGCCATTAATTCATCACTATGAATGGTGAAACCCACATTTCACCAATGAAACATTTTTAGGCCACCGAAACCTTGGCCTTAGATCAGTATGCTAACATCTTACTGACTGAATTAAGGTGTCGGACTAATTGTTATTACATTTTAAAATAGCCAAAAATATACATATAATCAAGTTTATTTCAACTCTTAGGGTTTGACATTTTCAGGGTCATATTTCACATATTAGTTTATAAGGGGTCTGCCTCTATGGTCTAATGATCATATCTCCTGGCTACAGATCCACAGGTCCTGGGTTAGACCCACAGCAATTTCAAAATCTATCTGCAGATTAGTTTTTTTAAGGGGGCTGCCTAAGTAGCTGAGTTAAGTTGTTACCAATCAGATGTTGCGTTTAGGTTAAATGTTGACAAAACCTTTAAAAGCACATTAGTTTGGTGTTTAGTGAAATGAGCACGAACATATTTTCTATGGCCTTATACATATATGGATTATGGACTTGTAAACATAGTTAAGAAAAGTCTACATTTTCAACTCTGAAAAATCCGAAAATACACATAATTTGGTTAATAACCTATATGTCTCGGAAATGAAAGGTAACTGGTTTAAGAGCGTAGAGTGGATTTTTGGCAATCAAAAGATATAATCTAATAAGGGAGATCAAAACAATAATGTTTGGCTATTTGTATGTTTCTAATCCCCTGTTTTTTCTCCTTCAGGAACTTTATATACCCACTTGGTTTTTTGCGTCTAGAAATTTCTGCTCGACTTAAAAGACTTAATTGTATATAGGCCTTCCTTCTGTTGTAGAAACACTACACAAAAGATTATAAATGAAATAATATACATTATTACTTACTTACTCTATGGCATTAAGAACTAAGAACACTGTTACAGAAAAAATGAGAAAAGAAAAACATCTGTGTCTACCAAAGAGCTTAGGAATCAAATTCATTTTAAAATACCTGAATTAAAAAATAGCCTCTCTCTCTCTCTATATATATATATATATATTTATATATATATATATATGTTTATAGCTTATCAATTATTGGTTTTATAAAAATGTATTTCAAATAAAATATTTTTATCTTTAATAGTACTACAATTTTACAACAATAAATTATTAGGTATCTCAAATAATTTTGGCGAAATGATGAAAATTGGAAAATTTCACTCATGTAAAGTACCCTCAAAGTCATTTTGATAAGAAAATGAGAACTGCAATCTTATTTATAATGATGAACAGTGTTTTGATATAACATTTAATCAAACTCGTTAGAAAGAATTTCGAGAAAATCGATTTTATCTCTTTTTTCCCGCTAGTAAATTACCCTTAAATTTAAGGTTGGATATTTAATTCCAAAAAAACCCTTGAGGGACCTTATATTACAACATTATTGGTTTCAGGGGTGCATGAAACGTCGACATTTATCAAACTCTTGAGTTCGATTTTATTTTTTTTTACGATCACAATACTTTCTTTCCGAGCTATCTAAGGAAAGTAAATATATACCGTTGCCAGAGATAACCATCTAAACTTTTCCTACTCCAGTTGCTCCGCCCTAGACGGGGTCTCCTAGTCTTCAAGGTAATCTTCCATCTTGGCTGCTCGTAGTCAGGAATGGATGAGCTCTTTTGGATTAATAATTCACCAGTTGTTGATTGACTGAGATCCTATGAGACAGCCACTTCCTTCCACCAGGTATGTACCTCGGTTACCCCAATATTACGAGGTCGCCCCTTAATAGATTCACGGTGAGATGCGGCTAGCGACGTATTAATATAGACGAGCAAAGGGTAATTCGTTACTGTCTTGAGTTACGATAAAACAAGTTTAATGCGAACTTATATTTTCACTATGAACTCTTATAATGTTGCTTACGGGGGTAGTTCAAAAGTCGTACACATTTAAGATAGATTTTCCGTCCTTCATATTAAACATTAAAATAAAACTCATAATTAATATATAAAAATAAAACATTATGGTTTAAAATATGTCAAGCCTTATTATTAAACAGGAGATAAAACATTTTAACATTATTTAACTAATAACACTGCTATATCCTTTAATAAAACTATTTATTGAACACTAAAACACGCTAATATGATACATTAAAAAATGTATGTAGTGTTTACAAATAATAATGTTAGTAATTTTATACCCCCTCAGTGGCGTAGTTAGCTAACGCGCTTGTTTAGTGTTGATCTAGACTGCCGAGGACGGGGAGATCGAGTTTCGAATCTCACTCGGGTGAACTAGGGTGATTTTCCTAAAGGGTTTTCCACTCTCCCTCCAAGCAAATGTGGGTCCAATTCCTCTATATTCAACCTTCCCAATTTATAAACCATTATCGTAATTAGTACATAAGCGTACAACCCGAATGGGTAGTAAGACGTGGTGCTAAGTATTATAATATTTTTATTAGTAAAATTGTTTGAATTAATACTGTAATAGCCCGCTTTGGTGGTTGCGTGGTCTAGTGCGCTAATCTCAAAGTAGACTAGACTAGACTGCCGATGACAGGGAGATCAAGGTTCCAATCTCGGCAGGGGGTAATGAGGGCGGTTTTTCTAAAATGATTTTACACTATGCCTCCACGTAAATGCGGGTTAACTTCCTATATATATGGCCTTCTTCATTCCTAAAACGATTAGCGCAATTATTTCATGAGCGTATAATCCGAACGGGTAGTAAGATGAGGTGCCAAAAAACATGTGTACATAAGCTTAAGGCCCGTTGAAACGGTGTTAGTGGACTAATGCAAGTTTACTAGTATTAGCCCACTAACATGCTAGTTGTGTTTACACGCATTTTTCACTTGTATTAATATCGCTTCTAAAAACATGGCCGAAAATGAAGTGGTGCTAACTGGTCTCTCTATTGGAGCAATTTTTTTTATCACTGCGTTTCATTTCTCGTTCGGGTTATTTACACGCACATATTAATTACGTTTATGGGTTAGGAGCTAGGAAGGGTTAATCTAGAATAAGATGTATGGCCAAATAAATTACAATTTTTCAGTAAACGCAATGTATCATAATAAATTGACCTATTAAAAAAAATGTTTTATACAAACAACATAAAAAAGTTAGTGAATAGTATGTCTCCTATTTCTTAATTCCTTAATACATTAAAATATATTTCAATTAATCCCAAATAATTTTTATATTATTTTGCTTGATTTGTTAACTTCCTTAGCATACATGGTAAATAAATTTAAACTCAATAAGGTCAAGAAATTCTAATACAACCAAACTTGGCTGGGCATTTTTTTTAAATAGGCCCAACCCAAGTTTTTAAACCCTGTTTTAAATGTGGTATACTAATAACAAAATATCTTGTTAAATGACAGCTAGCCCTAAACTATTCTTTAAAAATAATAATAAATTAATTTGTAGATTGGTTTGAATATAAACTATTTGGTTTGCTATGAGACAATAATATTGTGTTGTGTATCTATTCAAGTTGACAAAGCATTACTACACAGTGTTTGAAGTGTATGGGCTGAACATTGTTGATTAAAACTTATAAAGATTGGTTAAAGTGTCAAATGCGGAGATTGTGAAAGCGTGCCGGAAATAATGGTTTGATAAAATTATTTATAACATTTGTTTACCGACATTAAATAATCTCTCACAAGGCACATATGCAATATTTACGTAGGGCTAACATTTTATTTTGGACACTGATATAACTATATAGTATCCTCTAGTGCAATATCCCTCGCATTCGTATCTTTATAAATCCGGTATTTAAAATGGCACAAAAACTCATTCTTTTGATAACATTCCACAAATAAGTGTCCCGCGCACAACAATTTTTTAGTTGCCACCATTTTGAATTGTCTACTTGCATTAGTAAAGTTGGAAGGTGACCAACTTTTTCACTTGCAAGTGGACTTATTTGTTAGTAGCTTGCTTGTCTGTTTACACGGTGCAAGTTGTGCACGCGCAGCCAAATTAATTTACTTGCATTAGTCAACTAATACCGTGTCAACGGGCCTTTACACAAAGATTTATTTTTCATCTAATATAAACGATAATTCTACCTTCTTTTATTTGTATTTTGGTTAGAATTAAATATCAACTGAAAGCATGCTAGACCCACACTGTTGGTCACGTTGAAAGATAGGTACTTAAGTTTTGTTAAGTCGGGTTTATCAGAGACGTGAAACTTTAATCTCAACCGGATGTTAAGATATGTAGTGTTTTTTTCCATAAATGTTTCCCAACCTATTTCCACATGGATTCCGTTGCATTTCTTCAAATTATACATTTTTAGTCTCTACCCTATCAGTTTAAAGTTTAAATTAACCAGGGTGGGTAGTATAACTAGGTGTACAAAAAAACACTAGGTAATTAATATAGATAATACGTCAAATAACATTTCATTGATACAATTTGTGTAAAAAAATATTTTTACTTATTTTTTTAGCACCGCATTTGTACTAATTATCGATTTAAGCATAATTAAATTTTAATTAAATGGAAATGTACCCTCATTTGCGCAGAGGGATAGTGAGAAACCACTTAGGAAAACCATCCTCAGTACACCCGACCAGGATTTGAACTCCAATCTCCCTGTCATTGGCTGTATAATCTAACACGAGAATGATGCCTTAGACTATACGGCCACTGAAGCACGCTTTATTAAATAAAGTATGCTATCAATATCAGCCGGTACTGTTAATTTTACAAATACGTAATTTATATTTCTACTTTTTCTGAGCTTCGAATACATTTCAAATGATAGTTAATAAACCAGTTGGACCAAAAGCACTCTAATTTATAACAATAAAACATACGTGCTATCTATGCGTTGTGTATGTATAGTCTGATTTTGGCAGGAAGAACAGTAGAAGTTACTTCCTAAAGTTACCGAAACAACAGCCGTCACTTTTTATAGATACTATCAATACCTATAGAATAACATAAATAACAAAGTAAAATGTTATTAATGTTGGTCACAAAAAAATATGTTTGAATTTTCTCTACTGTGTCTAAGCACGTGCATGGCCCAACTTTATTTGAACCAACTTCCCCTTATTCCCCTTCCTTACCCCCTCCAACCACCCACGATACTTTGTGTTGCTACCGCCAGGTGGAACCAGTAGTTCACGGTTGTTTAAATTTTCACCTCAAATGGGATTTACCCGGAAACCAAACGGGAAGTTAACTCACAAAACACAGTTATTAAATTTAAGCTACTTCATTAAAGTTTAAACACTTTATTAAAAATGTAAACACTTAATTATTGACGGAATACTAGATGGGAAGTACTGTACAATCTGCTTCAGATGACATTGAATAATAAGACAAAGCCAACTCGTAGAGGGGAAACAGTTCTACTTTGAATAATAGTACCACTAAAACTATTATTACTAATAGTAATACTTATATTAGTATTACCACTACTTTATTATTTGTTTTTTACAGTGTCTAATTAGCCGTTTAGGCTATAGACGTATTTTGGAAATTAATTAATCTAAGGTTGTAGGGATGGTGAAGGTTATATTTATAGGGAAACTACCAGAATTCGCGTGAAGGGAGGGTGAGAAATCACAAATTAAAATTTAACATGAGTACACCGAATTGTGATTCAAACACGGGACTCCTTGTCACCATCCAACCTGGCTACTTCTACTACAAAATTAATAATAAAAACATTCTGATTTATAACCACTCATAAATGTAGTATTAAATCCGCAAATTTAATTTTTTCTGTTTAAAAATAGCTATAAGTTTTTTTATATATTACTATCCATCCAGTATATCTACATATTTGTATCAATTTAGTAGGATAGAATTGATAGAAAATGTGCTCATATTTGCCTGAAATGAGATTGGCTATATCAATCGTTAATAAAACACAATCAGTACACCGTCGGGATTTGAACCCCAACCTTTCCATCCCTATCTAGATGATACACACCTTTGCCCCCGTGATTACCGGTATGGGTAAAATCTATATACTAACGGTATTTTAATAATTAATTAATTACATTTAGCTTAAAACAATTTAATTTACATATTTGATTGTGAAAAGGCAATGGGCTATTATTTAATTGTGTTAAAATACTTTAAAGTTTATTTATATGTGACTTAGTAAGACCAGAATAATTATTTTATATTAAAATTGTTTGACCAAATTCTATTTCTATTAATCACCCTTACCATCACCGGTAGACACGAAGTCAAAGATATCAATATAGGTTTTTTTATTCCATGTTCGGGCTATACGCTAACAATGTATTCACATCCAGTTTATTGGGTTGTATGCATACACAATATTCAAATGCAGTTACTAATATTGTTTTCATCAGAGTATTCCAAAATACATTTGCTTCATTTAAATTACCGTGTTAATGTTGTAAATATTTTAAAATACTAATTATTGTATTATCTTAATATTTATTATCAAATATTTATATCCCGTAACCCTCTTGACATATTCAACTGGAGTTCTTTCTAAAAGTAAAAACACTCACAGGTGACAGACTATTTGCGACTGAATTTATGCATTTACATTATTTAGTCATACGTTCTAGTAAACTCCGATTTTTGTTGGAAGAACAATGGAGAAAATTCAAACATATTTGTTTGCGGCCAATTATGATAACATAAGTTAATAATATTTTGTTAATACTCTTTTATAGGTATTAATAATATTTATAAAAAGTGACGGCTGCAGATCACATGACTTTATGTATGAATATATTAAAATTATTTTAGTAACTTTATTAACTAATTTCTACTGTTCTTCCCAATGAAATCATACTATACTAGTCCTGGTTAAAGTCGACTAGATATAACTAGCCCAAGGGAAAATAAGAATTGAGGCTGGTATTAAATCAACCACAATTGTATCAGAATGGCGATAGGATAGAAAATGTATAAAAGAGAAAAAAATAAAACCGTGTAGGTTTTCCGGATCCAAGCTTTGTTTCTAGAGTCAGAGTCAGACGTTCTAACAATTCAGATAGTCCTAACGCTCGTTTAGATATATCATATTTTTATGATTCGTGTCTTAAAATTAAACCAATTGACTAGGGTTGTGGAAGTTATAACTTAGATTATATTTACCCGCATTTGCTTGAAGAGAAATGTTGGAGTCAACCTCGGTTGTCTTGAGGTAAAGTGCGCGCCTCCGGAATCGATGATCGTGGATTCAAACCCAAATGTGGTCGATGGATATCTCTTGAGCGATAAAAATCGTAGCACAACTTCCTTCGGAGAGTAAGTAAAGCCATCTGTTCTTTGTCGATTGTGGCATGTAAAAGAAACCTATAAGGTATATGAAAATACCTTTCTCGGCAATATTGGTAGGGCTTTTCGCTCTCACTCATAGAAATTTCCTAGTGCTGATATAATCAGTCGGTTCAGGAAGTGCACGTTTAATACCGCACATAATTATGTTTCAAAGATTTGTTTTTAAAAAAGAGAGAGAGTTTTAAAAACCATCTAGGAAGTATTTCTCTCACTACATCCAGCCTGGATTTGAGCCCTGACTTCACGGTTAATCGAGAAAAAAACCAGATTATATTAGTATTTCATTTAGTCAGCGTGACAAGCGGTGCGAGTTAGTATCTAACGTAATGCGAAGGTATAAAAATGTCTCTTTTTCCTATAAATATCTATTATGTCATTTTTTGGTAACGTAGACTTCCTCTTATTTATTGCAGTGTATCACAGAGGAGAGCTATTAGAATGCCTGCCTCGTGTAGTATGTGACAGAGTAAGGGAGGCCCCGTAAACAGGTTAGAGGTTGACTTGAGCTAAGATGACACGCACCCCTTAGGGTGATGCTGGAGAGAGGGGGTCGGTGGAACAACAAGAACTTTTCAACTCCGGGCACGTTCCCCAGTTAGTGGTGGGCCCAGGTTGTTAATTCCGTCCCAGCTAGATGTCTCCCGCGAGACGTGAGACAATGGCGACACCCCCTCGCTGGATGGATAAGCTCAGGGTGGTGACGTGAACCAATTTTCTTGACCCTTAGTTCTTTTTTTTATTTATCTTCAAAACAAAAGATTCAGAATCGAAAGTTTTGTCTCACTCACACGTTGAGATCGATACGTTTTTGTCACGGAGACCACCTATGTTGTCTACATCCAGGTTACAGCTTATTTGGTGCTGACTGACAGTTCACAGCTGACTTCTGACAGTTAACATTTAGGTATATACCTAAATTATGGTCTGGTAGCTTTTCAAAGCCGTCAGAAGTCAGCTGTGAGCTGTCAGTCAGCACCAAAGAAGATAAAACTGAGGTATAGTGGTCAGAGTTTCTGGCAACAGATCCAGAGCTCCCGAGTTCAATCCTCAGCGCTTCCTGAATTTTGGGTCTGAGACGGGGTCAAACTCAGCCTCTTGAGGACAAATGAGGAGCTACTCGAATAAATAAGGGGTGGATTTGACTATAAAACTGAAAGATGGTTCGTTTTGCTGATCAAATGATACCCTATCTCCGTATATACTGGCACTATCATCGCTAACAGCGGCGGCTGATCGCTTGTGTGTTCATGACATGGAGTTTTTTTTTAATGGTGGGAATATTATTAACTAATGTATCTTGATTATCTATAGTAAAGCTCCAGTATTGTTGTCTGGCCATATTTCATACATACCATCCTTAAATCACTTTAATTCCATGCAACAGGTTTTGGAATGACACGCTATTTGTTTTGCATATCGAATAAAGCTACCAAGTCCTGTACCCCATAATGTGTGACATAATAGATTTCCTATCAATCTGCACCCATCTATTTAAACTTTGTACTCACTAGATGCATAGAGAAGTCGACATAAAAACGCTATTCTTAGAGAAATTCTGGATATTGATGCAAAACACAACCATCGTCCTTAACCCCCTGACCCTCACCTTATAAATATTTAACAAAAGACAGTTCCATACGATCATCCACAATACAACCTGATCCTTCATCAAATTTTTCTGTTTCAATATATATTATGATAGGTACTTAGCTTTTTAAAACATTATTAAATTTAAACTTTCCTTTAAGCTTTACTTTTTCCAGTTTTGAAAAAAAACGAAATAGATAGTAATAAAAGTGTACGTATAAAATTGTGTGTCTTGCTGAAGGAAAGGAGATACCTTTGAAATACCGATTAAATTGCTGTAATAATACAAATACATTTTTCATGCAGGGCTTGGAACAAAGATTCAATACTGTGACCACATTTAGACTTTTTGGGCATTTAATTAAGTTTTCCTCCGAAACCATAGTTTTCTCTAATAATAATCCTAAACCGAAATTTTCAAAAGCTTGTTTTTTACCACTTTGATGATGGATGGTTTGAAAGATTTTCCTGGGTCCTGGGAGAATTGGAATGTGCACTTCAAGGTGTTAAAAAAGTGTTTATAAAAAAAATTTGCCCCCCTTAGCCTTACCAGGATAAATGTAGGATGTGTTTAAATTTGGGTTCGTTAGAAGAATATAAATTGCTCCTGAAATTAATGGCAAGAAAGGAAAAATTGAAATAGGTTTAAATTATCTATCTAAAATTTAAAATTCTCTCAATCACTGACTCACTCATCATCGTATATCCCCAACCCCTACATCTGGAAACTTGAAATATTGCGTGAAGGTTCATTCTAGGCCCTTGGCAAGAGTTAACGCAGGAATTTGCAAAAGTTTACCTCTAAGAGGTGAAAAAGGGGGGGTGAAAGTTTTCAAAATTCACTTGTGTATCTGTTGAACGAGTGGACATGAAGCTTTTAAATTGGAAATTAAGGTTCCTATTTAGAATTGGGGGAGAAATTTTTAAGAGGTTTTCAAATTTCATCCCCTTATAGGATGGAGAGGGGTAGAATGGTGTGGGACTCACTGACTCACTCATCCCTATATTTACCAAACCCCAGGGCTTGGAAATTTGAAATGTTTCTTGGCAGGAAGGTAGTGAAACTTCCCCATACAACCAAACAAATTTAAAACTGGAAGATCTCAAAATGGGGATCTGGAAAATGAAGGGTCTAAAGTTAGAAACTAAAATTAGATGAGGTAGAAGATTAAAATTAGGAAGACATGTAGAGAGACAGCTCCAGATAACCAACTGAATTCTAAAATTTAAGATTTCTAAGAGTCAATTGGAGAAAAGTGGGTGGAGGACTCAAAAATTCAAAATTTAATAATAAACTACTACTTTCCACTGAAATTCGTCAGGAGGGTAAAAAAATAAGGCCAAATAAATATGAAGGGCTGAAAATGTAAAGTTTTTAATTGGGACCTTGGGGGAACAGGGGAAAGTGGGCGTATTAACAGAATATATTTTTTAGGTGTGGCAAAAAATTAAAATTGGATAGGCAGGGAGGACAACTTTAGATAAGCATTTTTTTATATCCGAAATTTCTAATTAGGGGTTATTTAAATGGTGGTGCGGCGAATACAGCTAATTTAAAACACTACTTTTAGGTGTGGTTTAAAATAAAAATTTAACAAGCACGTAACTAAACATTATAATTTAATTAAATAAGTAGTAACATTTCTAATTGGGAATGTAGAAACTGAAAAAGGGTGGGGTAGCCTAAAATCTTTCCAAAATCATAATAGAATCTTCTTTTAGCATGGAAAAAAATTAAATTGGCCAAGTTTGTAAAAGGACCTATCCACAATAGCCATAGCATCTGGAAAATTTGGAATTTAAGTATACGGGGAAGGATATTTTTAATTGAAAAAAAAATCTCGAAATAGTTGAAAATTTTAATTTTATCCAAGGCAAAATAATCCAAAAATAAATTAATACAAAAACTAAAGATTATCTCAAAAGGGATCCATTAGCATTACAATGACAAAGATAACAATCTAAGGTTAAATTAGCGCCTATCTAGCAGTGACATAACAATTAAAATAACTAAATTCTGGTGACATAGCTCTGTGAGGTGTGATGCTCTTTTGAAAACCATGATGCTTACTATCCAATATGTTTCTGTGTCAGAGTATATTATTTATTTATGCTCATTAGTGAACTGTGATGCCATTTTTTTCTAAAACATTTGATCATGCTTAGGTAAATATTGCGTTGTTAATGGATTGCATTTGTCTGTGCACTCAGTCTGTGGACAGAGTAATATTTTATCTCAAATATTTAATTTACTTTATGTTATTATTAATTACCATGATTGGTTTGTGATTGCCACGAGGAACTATAAAAAAGTGGACAGTCGGATGTTGAACGTTCTCATTTGATATGGTGATACTTTACTCTGTGAATAACGGTTCAAACTGGTAATTAGTGATAAAACCAATAAAGGAATTCGATGTATAGTTACGATTGATGTGGATGGCGTGAATTAAATTCCGACGTAGTACACTGGAGTTTTATTTTGACATTAGGAGTTTTCCATCCTTTCTTCAAGCAATTATAGTTAGTTCACTTTCTTTAAAATAATACCCTTTAACATGAACCATTACTTTATCCAATCTACCCACGTAATGTGAACACGTGAACTAAATGTTAGGATAATATGGACTGTTTTGTCGATGACGTTGAGGATCAGGGTTTTAATCCTGGTTGGGCTGTACTGATTCTCTAAATTATAACTTTCTCGCGCTCATTCCAATATTATAGTTAAACTCGCTTTGTTCGTCGGGGGCTCCACCCCCAAAGCCACATTGAGTTTTATTTGCCAGTGGATGTAAAATAATGTAATTCTAGCGTTGTTTTGAAATTTAAAAATGTGTGGAAAATGTGCAAAATTTACCTAGAATCAAAAGAATCTAGCTCTATCTAAGGTATAACCGTTGGAGATACGACAAAAAGTAATAGAACCAAACTTGTGTATCTCGCCAAATCCGTAGCTGCTGGTGCAATCCGTTTTTTGATAGGTCTTACCGTTTAACCACTAGAGACCTCCAAAGAAAGGTTGACACCAACTTTAAAGTTGCTCCACCCTTTTGAAATTTTTTGCGGGACTTCAAAATTAAAATTTTTAACTTTTTGGAATTTTCCCGTCAGTTACTGGCTAGAAGCTATAAGTTTGACAAATTTCAAGTTTTTAGCTCATCTGGAAGTGGGTAAATATTAATATCAGTGAGTGAGTGAGTCAGCCATATGGATTTATACTATTATAATAATTAGGATAGATGAAACGGCTGATAGGACAGTAGTGGAAAAAGTGTCACTTTAGTATATGGATGGTATTTACAATCAAATAGTTATTTATAATAAGTACACCAGGGAACCAGTGAAAACAGATAGATACACTGAACTGCACGCCGGAAAAAAGACAGTTGTTGGCCGCAAGACTCACGGGAGAAAATCAGCGAATATCTGACTTCAGACACAGAGATAGAAAGCTCAACGTCCGTTCGAACTAACCAGGTCAGGACCTCTGCAAAATATCAAGGGGATTCTGCCATAGAATGAATAATGGAAAAGAAAAAAAAATCTAAACTCTTTCCCCCTGGCTCGTCATAATGCGATATAGCAGGATAACAACAAGCCAACCCACGAAGAGTAGGGGAGGGAGGAAATAAAATAAAACAAAAGAATACTCTTTCCTAATTCGATCCTAGCTTTGTTTTTATGTACGATAATTTAATCATGGAACGTGTATAACTTCTTTTTACTGCTTTGAAGTGCGGACATAAAATGAAGTATATTTTAAATGTATTGTTTACTTGTTAAATATGCTTATTTATTCAAGGATGTAGCCTGCAACTTGGAAATAAATTATTTTCTCTATCAAAAGGACTTGCCAAATATTTCTCAGTACCAAAGTTAAAAACTTGATCATTTTTATATTAGAACAATCTTAAAATACAACTATTTAAGACATCACCTGGGTTTGAACTAGGGTTAAAGGGTCCAATTAGATATTGGAAGCAGCCATTTTAGCCACTCGGCCACGGGTATCTGTTTTAAGATGTTATTTCTCGTGTCGATAAAGTATGGTTTTCGTGAACAATTTCGACATCCTAAACTATGATGAATCTTGTCAATTTAAGTGCCTCCCAAGTGAGTATTACAATTCATTATGTATTTGGGGATACAGGCAAAATACTTAATTGATATTGTTCAAACCTGATATTTAGATGGTATAATTTAAGGGGATTAAAATTTTTAAAACGTAATGATAGTTTACTAATAACTGATTTTTGCAAATTTGATTTTTTACTAAAATAACTAAACCGTTTTTGTTCAAAATTACCTTAGGGAATGTTCCAAATAATAAACAAGAAATCATGTTCGTTTTTTTACTTAAAATATACTAATTTTAGAGTAGTTTACTAATTACTGATTTTTGGAAATCTATCGATTTAAAAGAAATAGATAGAGAAATTTTATTTCAAGATTTATATACGAAGAATATTTTAATTTTTCTATTATTATAATATTTTACTATCGGAGTTTTAGGTCTTGTTGTATGAGCACACCACATAATCCAATCGAAATTAATGTTGATTTAAGATATGATTTTACATCTGCTATATTGATTATTGCTGTCCTTACCGGAATGAAAATATTTAAATGATTGACTACTCTTTATGGATCACGACTCAATTATAGAAACCCTTGTTTATGAGCTTTATTGCTGGTTTGACTGATGGGATTGACATCAAATATCTGTATGGCAAAAATCATGGGTTTTGTTTGTCCAGAATTTTTCTCAAATTTCCGTATAAGGTACAAAAATGTAACTCGACACACTGATTAATTAGGTGTTGTAGTTCCCCCCAAAATTCTTAAAATTGGTTTATTTTTTACACAAGAGTGGCCCCAGGGGAGGAATTCAGCACCCATGACCACGTGGGAAAGTTATGGATATAGTTTTTGGTTTAAGGCCAAGACAATGATTAAGAAAATTATATCATTGACCCTGTCATAGACAGGCCCTAGTATAAAAAAGATAAAAATTGAGGTTTGTTTTTAATAAATCTCTCTCATTAACTCCAACAATTAATGTATTCATGTAGGCCTATGTTTAATATAGTTAACACCCAAAAGTGAGATGGTATGGGCATGTAATGAGGATTGAGAAGGAGAGAATACCAAAGAAAATGTAGTTCCTAGAAATTTAATTTTTTTAAATTGATCTAATTTGTTCCTTCAAATGTTTGCTATGATAGTTTTATAAATTATTAGAAGAGGTGTCAAAAGAATCGAGGCTTCTCCTTAAAATAATATCCTTTAATATACACATACAAATAAATATATATTTATGTATTTAAATAAATAAGTATATACACACAATAATTACATTTTATTTTAACGTATTTAAAAAAACTTCTATACCTTCACTGTCCAAACTAAAAATAATAATCTGTAAGATATCAATAGAGTGAAAATTTCCCAATTAGTTTTGTAGAAACCAAATACATTCTAACAATTTTTTTTTTATAAATTTCTTCTTTTGATTGGACCATAAAATGTCACTGTCAATGAATTTGATTTGGTGTAACCTGACGTCTACATAGTTTTATATATATATATATATATATATTAAGTCATTTAATTATTAATATAGTTTTATTAAAACAAGAAGCATTTTTACTTATATAGAGTAACTAATAATTTCCGCGTTTGCTTAGTTTTTTACGCTCCATTTCAGATTTCCTTTGTAGTCTTGCCGTATTTTTCTGTTGCAATATTTCATTCTATTGAAACTAGCTTCTATTTTTTTTTGTGATTCTTTCTTTTGTTTAGATAACTGTCCCCTTGTGTTTCGTCAGATCCTTATGCTCTCTCGACAGTCATTTTCATTTCTCATCAACCTTATTTCTCCATTCAACCACCTGGAGCGCCATCTGACTATGTCAGTTTCAATACCACAGACAACAACAACCAAGCTAGTGACGACGTAAAATCCCAGCCTCATCTCCCCTTAAAAAAATATTTTTTTCCATTATTTAGTAGAAAAGTGTAATTAAAGTAATTTTCACGAAACATGCAACATTATTTTAAATCATTCCATATCCTAGATAATCTGATGAATGTTAGGCCACTAATTTATTACTGTTTATTAATCGCAGTTAAATATATATATATATATTATATTATATTAAGCAGGTCTTTAGTATGATATTTGAAAATAAAATCGAATAATAACCTATATTTAAACACCTGAAATATTTTATTTGTAACATTTTTAAGTCACTCATTACATCTAATAACGTGAAGGACTTTTTGTTGCGCTAAATTAAAAGAATTATTTGCCTATAGTATTAGCTACATGCTATCTTACTGAGCTAATAAATATTAAGCCTCTTCTATTAATCTAACAAATATTAAGAGAGGATTCCACTCATATAGTTTTGCCCTTATTTTAAAAAAATATTTTTTTACCAAAATTATTTGTTATTATACATTTTTACTTACATGTATTGGTTATTCTTGCTCCTTTATTGACAGTTTTTAGTTGTATCATAATAACCATCTTATAAAAATCTGTTTCTAAGAATCATCGGAAACAAAACATTATGGAAAGAGTAAGTGGTTTTAGGAATTAGCTTATCAAATACTTGCCTTGTTAAATATAAACTTCATTTCATGGTTTTTTTTTTTTTAAAGTGTTCCACGTATTGTTACGAAAATACCGTATTTATCTGCCATTTTCTGACAGTTACAAAATATGAAAGGGAACCTTTAGTGATTCATATACTTTCCCCTCTGATATGTTGCACAAAGAAACAACTAAAAAGACGAACCGCTCAAAAGAGCCAATAATACGCCATTCACCCATAAAAAAAAAAGACCCGCAGAGTTAATTGCGTTGCAATTAATACGGTCACAAAGAGAGTAAAGAAAACCAAACTAATATTTTCAGTCCATTGGTCTACCTTTTTGATGCCTTTCAACTTTATCTTTCAACTTACAAGAGCACCAAGCCACGTGGCAAAACAAAAGCCTAAACAACCCAAAACAAACCTCTGAAAACTGGAAAAACTGTTGAGCCTTATTGACTGCAAGAGAGTGTTTTTGGTAGAGAAACGTATTAAATTTGACGGCGATGTTTGCGATGAAGCAATTATCTTAGGTCTACGAGGGGACTCCCCTTGGAAACAAACAAGATCGAAGACATCCGCTTAGAGTCACCGACATTGCTAAAGAATTAAGCATGAACAGGTTTGTTTGAAAAATATTATTTTCTGTCAGAAAATTAGGCGTTTTTCAGCTATTAAAGCTATCAGTTAAAATATTAATACCTTTTCCTTATTATCTTATTCGCAAAACAAACTTTGAGAAGTGAGCTAGCGTGTATCTTTGAAACAATGCCACAATGTTGTTGATTGGTACGTATATATAAGTACGATTTTGGTAGCAATATAAGTTTGTTACTAAAGTTATTAAAACTATTTTAATATATTCATACATCAAGTCATGTTATCCGCTGGTGTAATTTTTTATAGATATTATCAATAACTATAGAATAAAACATATAATAAAATAAAATTTTATCAATGTTGACCGCAAAGAAATATGTTTGAAATTTTTTTTACTATTCTTCCAACCAAAATCAGGGTATAGGAACTATTTTCTTCTTGACTTAGAGATTTTTTTAAAAATTTAATTTATCTTATTTAAAATATAATACTTACATACTTTTTCAAAATATTTATGAATAATAATCTTACTAGTTCCAGTGGTCACATCATCATACTCTTGATAACCGGCCCCAATCTATAGTGGTCAGTACACCTGGATACGAGTTTGGGAATACCGGGTTCAATTCCCAGTAGGTACCTTGGGTATTTTTCCCAAAAGGGGAATAACCTTAACGCTCACCAGGGTTTGGTTAGTTAGGTAGGCTTAAGCTATGTTTTAGTGTTTCCATTTGTTCCACACCCTCATACTCACATCACCATCATCTTATCCCATCGGGACATGGAAAGAGCTTCCACGGAAGTGATGTACAATTAGTACATTCGGGCATCCCCTGTGCCACGGTACATTAGTACTGGATAATCTTTTCACATTTGGTTTATGAATTATGTAGCCCAGAAGAGAAATATTATATATCATACTCTCGATTGGGTACACCGATAGTGTTTGAATAAGGTGTTCACTAGTAAACCTCGGATTAGTGTATGTGCGCTGGTTATCAGGGATAAACTATCTTATGATATAAGCCAAGAGTAGCAGCCTAAACAAGGGTAATCCCATTTCGTCTCGAGTCTAGGGCCACTCTTCACTTATTTATTAAGTATGTGTGAAGGTAGCTGGTGAAAGTATCGGACATTTAAACCCATCCACAATAATTTTCCCGATTCACTTGATGTCATTTTGTTTCTACTTTATCGAATATTATTCTAGGATCAGGATTGATTCTGTTGGCAGAATTATTATTTCAGTTTATGACACTATGTATAAAAAGTGAGAGAAAAGAGGCCGTTTTTTAATACATTCAATTTCGCTTGCCGCGCTAGGATAAGGCATTCTCTCACACACTTAGATCTATTAATTTTTAATCAAAATATATATTACTTTCTGCCATAGTAGAAAAATGTACCTTAATGTTCTATTGGAAATATTGTTGAACATTGATATGTTTGTTTAAAAGGATAGCTAAACCTTAAGGCGGGGACTTAGGGGACGCAAGAAAAGGTAAATGTTTTTTGCAATTATTATAACAAAACTTTTTTGGCTAAAATAAATAAAATATTGCTCCAAAAGAAACCTAGAGTTTAATTTTATTCACATGGTAATATCAAAAGTTCTTGAATATCTGTCAAGGATGTCCTAAAATTTAATGGCAACTTTTTCTCTTCATTTATAAAGTTTATCTAATATCGCTATGATCATGATAAATATTCAACCATTGTTGATCTCACAATGCGAAAAAATTTAAACTACTTGAGTAATATTTGATTTATTTTGCCAAATACAAATTGTTATAAAAACTGCAAAAACACTGGCCTTTTATCGCGTCCAATACATCTTCACCTTGAATCTGAGTAATGAATTATCGAGGAAACACGTTAATTACTCATCACTATCTTAATATTGGATATAAACTGTTTTGAATCTCAACGTCATTCGAGAAATTTAAGCTACTAAGCAACATCATCCTTATAACGCATTCTCTCCACCCTCCTGTCGACAACTATTTCATTTCTCATACAATTTTTGTTCGCCCCCTTGAAGCACAGGCCGATTCTCTTCTGTCTAACAATGCTGTTTGAAATCCGAACTCTCATATGAGCTTGCTTCCTGCCCGCATATGCGACTGAATAGTTGAAATTCTCTTCGTTTTCTGTGAAACTTTCAGTGGCTTGTCCGGTTACCAAAGTGAGGGCTAATCAACATCTGTCGCATTGTCCCTGGATGGACAATAAAGAGTGGGGGGGATGGATTGGCGCGGACTATAAGGGGAGAGAGGAAAGGAAGTTGGTAAAGTCTGGACACAGGTAGGATGGGAGGGAGATAAGAGAGGGAATCTGAAAAACATCTCAATTCATCTCTATTATTCCTTCTGCCACCTCTATCTCTCTCTGTTCTGTTTAGTCCATTGTAACAATGTCGTCGTGAACTCTCACTCATTGTTTGGGGCCTCTATTATAACAGGAAGGACCAAAATAATATCTCACAAGGAAGAATAGCTCAAAGTCAGATACGATAAAACGTGTAAGTGGTAGTAAATCTATCCGTGTTGGACAACACATTATTACAAATTAGTTTTTGTCTGCATCCACAATATGGCCAAAGGAAAATGAATTCAACTTTGGAGATTTCCAGTTTGATCCACTCTAATATACGTATGATATTTTTGAAAATATTTTTCTTTGGTAAAAGATGACAAGATTTTTGAATACATTAAATATGAAAGTATTTTTATGTATATCGGCCTTTTACACTTCGATTACGTGCGACACCCTAGCTCAGTCGGTAGCATGGCTGCCTACTGAACTAAGGGTCACGGGTTCGATTCCTGGCATGGGCGAAAAATTTATCATCGTTACAATGCGGATTTATCCTTTCACAGTAATGAATTAATAGCCGGAGACTGGATGTTGTGCCTGTCCTAGTCTTAAGTTATATTATATTAAAAGGCAAATGAAGCTACGACAGGCCTAGCAAGACGGTAGTGGGAAAATATATAGCGTAAATAAAAAACCGACGCAGCCCATAGGATTGAAACAGTAAAGAACGTAAATATTGCAATTACATCCTCCGCATTAAGAAGGTAATTGAATTTATATTAATTATGTAGCACAGCTATTTTGATAAATTATTATTGTGTTGTTATTTAACCTAATGTGACCTTTGTAACTATCCAGTAAGAGCTTGAGTTTATGCGAATGCATTGAAACTTGTTGTTGGAACTGTCTAAGATATCTTAACTGAGATATCCAACGGAGAAAGGAATCGATAGTTAAAATGTAAGAAATATGAAGTTTATTTAAGATATTTATATTCAATGCATATTTTTGAACAATATTGTTTAACCTTGTGATCCATTTGGAATCTCTTAATAATTCACTGTAACACACATCCTAATCTTTTTTAAGAGATTAGAATAAATCACAATATTATTAGGTATTTTAAAAACCGCCTCTGTGGTCTAGTGGTCAAAGTTCCTGGCTACAGATCCAGAGCTATCTGATTCGATCCCCGACACGTGCAGATTTTTTGTGAAGCAGTGGTTCTGGAACGAAGTCAACTCAGCCTCGTGAGAGCACTTGAATGAAAACGTAGCAGCTTTATTCTAGAAAAGTGAGATTAATGACTGGAGGGTGCGTTGTGTTAACAACAGGGAACCCTCTATCCACAGAAGTTGGCACTATCTTTTCCAACAGGGGGCTGTCACTCGGTTGGTATGCCATGAAGTTAAAAAATATATGGGCCTATATATTTTTTTTATATAGGCTGGTCATTATTAATATAATTGTATGCTTCTACTCAATTTTGTATTTAAAACCTGTTAGATTTTAAATATTCAAACCTCAAAATTAAAATAATTTTATTCTGTTCAACAATTTTAATATTTCAAACAAAAAATATATGAGTTTATCGTTCAATTTTATTTTTAATTTAACACGGTGCTAAAAAAAAATTAATTTATACACATCTTATTGTTATCAACTTTTAACTCATTTTTAATAAATTTTATTTATCCATTTGTCAGTAGTTAAAAAACTTGAAACTCTCTCATATTATTAAATTGATTTTACTTCATAGTTAATATAAGCCCGTATCATTGTATATANTATATATATGAACATCTTAATTTCATAATACACAGCAAATAATTCCAATGTAATATGCTTAATTTATATAATTACTTTAATCTTTATTATATTCAATTAATCTGAGCTCAAGTTTGCTGATATAATAAAATGGAATATATGGAATATGATGGAAATATAATTGATGTTTATCTGGTCCCAATGAGAGGTGTAAACCTAACTTGGAGATAAAGAAGAAGATAATCTAGGTTTTAGTAAACTTGTTTCAATTGAATGAGATTTAATGCAAACTTCATTAGTGATATGAAGAAAATGCTCTAAATACAAGTAGTCATTTATTGGCTACCTTATAAATAAATTTAAGATTGGAAATCTTCGAATTTTTTATAATATTGTCTGGATTTTTATGATAGGTCTGAACACCAACTTTTAAACAAATCACTACTTTTCCCCACTCTCAAAAACTACTATGTTGTAAGACATTGTTGCTAGTTGCATAAAGAACAGGGTGTATGTAGGCTGCTGGCCGCCATATCCTATGTATATTATGGTGGTGGGTACACTACCTCTTTATAATTTTTTGATTTTGGAAAGAAGGTAAAATAAATTTGGGGGGAGTGTGGCAAACCATTTAGGGAAAACCACCTATATTACACCCAGCTAAAATTCGAACCTTGATATCCCCGTGATCGACAGTATAGTCTACTGTGTGAGTAGCACATTAGACCATGAGTTCACCGAAGCAGGTAATATATCTTTTAAACCTATCTATATATTGTTGTGGAAGTAAAAAATTTTCACCCGCATCGGTGATCGAATGGTCAGGCTGGAGTGGATAGCCCTGTAGCTAATCGGCACAAGTACTAAATTGGCCATAAAAATGTGGCGAATTTTAGTTTGCCAGCTCACGCGGTAGAATAAAAATAAAGATCTTGATGGCGTGTGTTGGTTATAGTTTTTAACAAATGGAGTGTAAAATTTATTATTAAATTATCTTATGTTTTCAATCTGAACAGTTTTCATCATTTGCGTCTGAGGCAGCTGTAACCAATTCAAGGTGTTCGTGTTTTGAATAGACCTTTAAACAGTGTGTGTTATTTTAAATATATATTAAGGGAACCTAATTTATCAATTTGTACATTATGTAGTGAATTCAACTTCTCATTCGTTACACTGAGGCTACATTAATAAATGTGTTTCCCACCTTTAGTCTAAGGGCCCTTTTATGCATGCAATTCGTATCGTCCGATAACCGAAAAAGCGGACGGCAAAAACTCGTCCGGTTTGTAAGGTCCATCCCATTAACAGTGTAAGATACGTAGATAGTGCATTTCGTAATCTGCACGGAAAATTAAAAGATGACAATGACAAGTTTTTCAATTATTATAGAAGGTCTATTACATAGTTTGATGTGTTAGTAGTAAAATTCCAAGGAACCATTTTAGATAGGTCATATTTAGTTTAGTTTCAACACAATTATACGATACCACTTGCCGAAACACTTCACACAACTGGCCAACACGATAGGAGGTGCACTGATTTCTAGAGAACGGATGACACACAACTCACATGTTTGCATAAAAGGAACCATTAAACGCTATTTATATTGAGAAACTGGACGAGTTTTTGCCGCATGCGATTCTCAAGACACGACAACACTTTCTTGAAATCGCAACGACAACTAACTCGGACGACAGAGCATCGATTTGTTTCCAATAATTTAAAAAACGGACGAGTTTTTGCCGTCGGTTGTCGGACGACATGAATTGCATGCGTAAAAGGGCCTTAAGGCATCAGTCTGCAACAGTAATTAAGATTGCCGATGTCGAGGAGAATGGAGCTCAAATCTCGGTCAGTTTAATTGAGTTTTTTTAATACATTTTAAATATCCTTCCACGCAAATGTAAGTCCACTTTCTCAAAATTCAACCATTCTCATCCCTAACACATTAGTGTAATTAGTTTATATGGGTATAGCTTGAACGGGAAGTGAGCTACACGCGGTGACAAAAAAGAAAGTTAATTTTAATATGATATTGGTCCAAACCACAGGACAGATAAAGAAAGGGCTTGTAATTGAACAATGAAAGATTCACCCGATTAAAATATCCATCAAGTTGTATAGAAATAATAATTAGCTAATATCTACGTTGTATTTATTACATTAAAAAAACAAAGTATAATATAATTTCATAAATATAAATTTTTAATAAATAAAACATTGTTTTTTTCCCAAGCGTGTTACATTTAAAATATAAAACATGGCCTTCAACTTACATAAAAAGCAAAAGACCATACAATAAAATGTTGACACAAAAAGCGTCCTTTAAATTATATTTCTTCGTGGCTCATTAAGACTGAAAAAAAACAACACCGCAGTTTAATGACTCATGAAGTCCCAACCACAAAGAATGTAACATTGTCATTGTTTTTTGTAGGTTTATATTGGGGTTGGCTTCGTCGTGATTCACCCGTATTTATAAATCATTCCTCAAACGGGTAGCTTTTTTTTTTTTATAATAAACAACTAGACACAATATTTTTTAAGGTTGTAGATTATTGGATGTTTATTTATTAGCGGTCACTGTTTTTTTTAAATGAGCAGAATGTCTCGATTATTACTACCAGAGATCTCCTGATTATAATGGTCAGCACTATTCGTGTCCTTAATAAAGATTCTATTAAAGTCCATATCTGGAATTAAAATTGAAAATTCTTAAATAATAATAATAATAATATCATTATAAATAGTAACGAGCCGCCCCAAAAAGAAAAATCATCCATTTCCACCTTTTATTTTTAGCACCGCGTCTTACTATTTATTTGGGCTATAATAAATAATTTAGCACCGCGTCTTACTAACCGTTCGGGTTATACGCTTAAGTACTATTTACGCTAATAGGTAAGGAATTGGGAAGGTTTAATATAGAGGAAGTGAACCCGCATTTGCGTGGAGGTAGAGTGGAAAACCATTTAGGAAAAATCACTCCCAGTTCACCCGACCGAGATTCGGACCTCGATCTCCCCGTCCTCGGCAGTCGAGCTCAACACGATTATCGTGTTAGCTAACTACGCCACTGAGGTGGGTTATTTGGGCTATACGCACGCCTATGTATTAATTACACTAATGTGTAATGGATTAGGAAAGCTTAATTTAAAGGAAGTGTACCCGCATTTGCGTTGAGGTAGAGTGAAAAATGATTTAGGAAAACCATAGTCAGTACACCCACCGGGATTGAACCCTGATCTATCCGTATTTGACAATCTAGTATATTGTGAAAGTAGTGCCTTAAACCATACGGCCACCTAGGCGGGTCATGTCGACTTAATTTATTGTATTATTCACAGAGAGTGTTGTAGTAGTTTTAGTTAGTAGTAGTTAGTTTTAAAGTAGTTTTAGACGTTTTGTGATATTCGTAAAAATCTTCGGTTCAAAACTTTTTTATTAGATACATTAATTACTGTTTTATGGCATCAAAAATACATAGTTTTTTAAAAAAAATTATAAGCCTTGGTGTTAGCCATACTCTTAAAAATATATCTATCATCCCTAGGTGTTTTTCTTCCTACACATGGCAAATTGATTACTTATACATAAATATATATTAATAATGCATTGGAATAATGGGAGTTAAAATATCTACGAGCAAGGTTTTTGCTATTTTTATATGATTTGCCTTTTATTGTTCGTCCAAGATGTCCGCATATTTACACAAATATCTAGAGATGACATACTTTGAGGAAATATACCTCCATATTCGTAGAGGGAGAGTGGAAAACAATTTAGATAAAGAAGACTTCACCACACTCAGACCTGATTTGAACACCGATTGGTAGAGTTACACATATGTTACTCATTAGATTAGGATAGCGAGAGACGAGTAACTTATCTTTTTCTGACAATGTGATGACTCCTGCCATGTATTTTTCATTTTCATTTATTTGAAGTATTTAACATGCACTTCCTGAAGCTACTAATTACATCAGCATACGAGAATTTATATGAGTGAGAGCCTAGCAATTTGCCGGTAAAGGTGTTTTCCCACATCTTCCGGGGATCTTTTACATGCCACAATTGACATAGGACCGATGGCATTACTTCCCTTCCAAAGGAAGTTGTACTACAGATTTTTATCTCTCGAGAAAATCCGTCGTCTTCGGTCAGGTTTGAACTCAAGAACATCAGTTTCTGAGGAAAGTACTTTACTCCAAGACCACCAAGGGATCAACCTGACATATATAGTTCGGAATAATAGTTGAAAATAACACAGGTCTCTAATATAATTTCTTATAATTTCTCAGGCATGGGCCATGATAGGCGATAGAATTCACCATAAAGTCACACCATTTTGAAAGTGCTAAATATACTTCATCAATAAACCTTCCTGCCTGAATGTCTTCTGAAATATGCGGTTCGGATTGCTAAATATGAACAATATTGATCGTCATCACTCGCAAAAAAACAAAACGAAAAAAACTGGAGACTCACCAATTGCAAATATCTAAGCTCAACGGATATATCCGGTTGTAAATTTCAGATCCATTTCCACAATATTGAATGAATGTGGATGGATGCCTAGTTTTTCTTTCCAATATTGTATGACAGCTTGGCGTCCCATATACCTGGGATGATGTTAGGAGGAGGGTAGAAGGGGGTGAAATTGTAAAAAGGGAGGGGGGGGAAAAGTGGAAAGGTGTGGGGGGGCACATTATGGCAGCCGCGGACTTTTTGAAAGCTTTATTGGTTTCTAGCTGTCAAATGCGACGTGACTTTTTTTTTTACCCGAATTGAGTGCACCGTGCGGTGAAGTATCGTTCTACGGGGAAAGGAGAAGAAATATAGGTGTGTGGGTGTGTGTGTGTGTGTGGGTGTGTGTGTGTGGGTGTGTGTGTGCGTGAGAGTAGGAGGTTCGGATAATAAAAAAAGACAGATAGAAGAAAAATGAAAGTGAAACAAAAAGTGTCATGGCCTTCTTTTTTTTTTATTCGGTCTAGCGTGTCACATGATAGTCACGTGGTGAACCGGACACTTTTAATTCGAATGTCTAATAAAATAGATTATGTAAAAATGAGTAGATACCCAGAGCCAAATTGTGCCCAAATGGGTAATTTCATTATAAATTATATTATTCTTCCTCCACCCTTCCAAAGTCATACTACCTAACCAGGATATTCGAATTTTAAATACTCTAATTGGGTAGGAATAAGAAGGGTAGACCTTAGACTTAGAGGAAACGTACCCGAATTTGCGTAGAAAGGGAGTGAGAAAACATTTAGGAAAATTCACCCTCCTTATACCTGTCCATGATTCCAACCACGGCCTCCTCATCACCGGCAAACCATAATAGATGAGCCTAATATTTCGTCACATGTCCATAGATTACGTGTTTTTTTTTAAAGTGACTATCTACCTGTGCATTGCTGGCGCTACCTGTTGGAACAGAATAGTCCTGTGCTGTACACATCTCAACAACTCGTGCTTTCAGTCTCCTAACAAGTGCTTCGTGACATGGTCGAACCTTACTCTTGTATGCCAGTTTTACTGGAGCCAATTAAAGGGCCTTTGTGCTTACTTTATTATCATTCCTTAACAAAAACCTAACTTAGGGCTACAAAAATAAAATATAAACCTTTTGGAATAGGTTTTATTTATTCCTCTATAAAGTAAATGTATGGTTCCTTATTAGATTTCTTTCGGAATTTGTTTAACTTAGGTACTATTACTTTTACACTTTTGACAATGTTCTCGAAAAAAATATTTGTTTAAAACTTCATTAACAATTTAGTAATCGGTCTGATAAATATATCAACATTTTGTTGAATTAGAAACTCTAAAAGATTGTTTATGTTCATAGATAGCTTATATTCGTTTACTGACTGAAATTAAACTTTCATAAAAAAGTCCTTTTAGAAAATATAAATTTAAAATTCCCGACCAAATTTGATCAAATTCTACATAGTTATTGTATAGGTTTTGACAATATATAACAAAGGTAACGGCTGCAGATCATATGAATTGGCGTATGAATATGTGAATGTAGGTCTAGTAACTTTTCTGAATATAATATAGGGAAGACCTCTTCTATGAAAATTTGACTATTTTTATACTTTTACTAAAACTTCTCCATCGCTATACATATGTTCAAAACTTGAGAGCATTAAAAGTGACAAACCTAATCAGTTATATTGATTAAACTATAAACGAATATAAATGTTAGCCTAACAAATGTCTTCAGCCCCAGTACTAAAAAAATGTAGATCGTGTGCTGATAAATATTATATTTTTTGACTGTGAGAGTGCACGTTAAAAACTTATTAAAAAAAGAAAAAATATCCTCTGAAATAAAAATTCTGTTCGATATAATATATTAATATTATTAATTTTTTTGTATACGATCTTATTTGTACCCCCATTCGGTTGTCAGATTTAATAACTTACATGATATTGATATGTATGTTCCATGATACAAACTAACGATGGCATAGATTTACGTCACATTGATCGTGTTGGTCACGCAGTTTCCTCTGAATGAAGAGAACATGAAGGTTTGATTGTTCCCCCACAGTCCCTTACCCACACCCTTTCAACCTTCTCACAACTCTTATCTTAGCTGAAGACTTCACTTCAATAAGTTACTATGTCAAAGGAAAAATGAGATACATCCACTGTAGTTTTTTTTTCTCTAGCTAAAGGCCACATTGCACGTACCAGGTTGCAGCACTTCTTTCTGACATCGTTTTGCAACGATGCAAGATGATCGTGTTGTAATGATGTATTTTTTTTGGGAGTTGGGGTGTTAGTTGCTGTGGTCGTTGTGGAGCCACTTATCCTTATTTGGGCCGTTGTGGCGATGGAGCAACTTTGGTTTGGAATATTTGGCTTCTTCTTTGGATCCCTGTAGTCTTACAGTTGTTTGTTTTTAATTATTTTTATAATAATGCCTTTTTATTTTATTTAGGTCAGATTATGATTAATTTGAAATATATTAAGGGTGGGGACTTTTGATTTGGATTAATACGAAATTAAAAATCTATTTCAATACAGTGTAATATACGGTACCTAAATTATCACAGTAATTTGTCAAAAAATTAGTGTGTGTGTAATAGCTACCTCAGATTTGTTAGATCGCAGCGCTGAAAAATGACGTCAGAAAGCAGCGCTGCGACCTGCTACGTGTAATTTGTCCTTTAGGTTTACTAATTTGTTTTCACCGCGCCTCACTAACCTATCCGTCTATAACTAAACATCGTAATTACGTTAGTTTGTTAAGGTGCGACCGAAGGGAGCGTAAGTATTTTTACAGTTGAATTGAAATTTTTTGGCCAAAATAAATCAAATATTTCTCCAGTAGCAACATAGAGTTTAGTTTTCTGCACATGCTTATATCAACAGATCTTGAATATCTGTAAAGGATGTCCTGGGATTTTGTCAAAACTTTCTAAATAAAGAGAACAAATGTTGACAAAATTCCAGGACACCCTTGACAGATATTTAAGATCTGTTGATAACAGCATGCACAGAAAACTAAACTTTATGTTGCTACTGGAGATATATTTGATTTATTTTGGCCAAAAAAAAGTAATGCTATAAAAACTGTAAAATTACTCGCGCTCCCTTCTGCAGCACCTTAAGGATTAGAAAGGTAGAATTTAGAGTAAATACATTCACATAAACGTGGGAAAAGACTGAGAAACATCTTGCTGAGGTTTGAACCCTGACATTATTATCACTAATACACTAGATTAAAATGAGCTTGACATTTGTACCACGTGCCCAACGGTGCGGTAAAGGTAGACTATTGTGTTGGTTATGTTTAGTTTAACTTACTTGTATTACAATACATATATTTCTTCCTTTAGTTAGTGTTATCAACTTTAGTAAAGTAAAATTAAGTGTGAAACTCGAAAAAAAAAAGAAGGCACGAGCTTTATCATCATCGCTAATTAAAAAAAAACCTACTGCCATGATTTATATGACTATTTTAAATGTGGTTTACAGTATTTATTTATGTTTGTGTAAATCAACGCATATAGCATTAAAATATTGGAGAATTTAATTACTATTTTAGGAATATTATTAATGGACTTGTAAAAAACTTCTTTCAAATAGTCCAAAAAAATTGGGGGATCACTGGTAGCAACTTCCACTTTTTAAATCTACCACTTATTACCAAATTTCCAGAAACTATTACTATCCACTAGACTCGTTATATAAACCATCTCTGTGGTCTAGTGATCAGAGCTACTGGCCACAGATCAAGAGATACAGGGTTCGATCCATGGCACTTCCAGATAATCTGTGAAATATGTGTCTAGAACGGTGCCAACTCAGCCCCGTGAGGATGATTGGGGAACTGTTTAAATGGAAAAAAAAAATAAAAAAAATAGCGGCTCTGGTCTAGAAAACTGAGATTATCGTCAGGAGAGTACGTTGTGCTGACTATATGACACCCTATATCAGCATCAGTTAGCACTATTTTTGCCAACAGACCGCAGCCGCTCAATCAGTATGACTGACGCCATGGAGGAAACTCGTTATAGATAAAGTTGTTACTTCCCCGCTACTTGATATCGTTTTCCATGCAGTCTCTGTACAGCAATGAAGTCAAGGCAGAAGATCATCTGTACACCTCATCTGTCAGTATAGGAGTGATGAGTTTCATCACATCGACAATCACCCTTATATCTTCAACCCCCACCCCACACCAGACAACATCTTCCCCCTTGCCTTCCCCGGGGCCTAGGATCAACTTGTCCACGAACAGACGTCTGATGAAGAAGATCCACAAAGGCGCCACAATCGTCCCCTTTCCTTCCGCCCCCCTCGACGCAACTCCACGTCTTACTTCCTCCAATCAATGCACAAAACCTTCCTCCCCTCTCCTTTCCCCTTCCTCCCCTTAAAACCACGAGTTTAGTTGACCATGAGTAAGTCACTGCTTTTTGTGACGTCAGGGCGTCTGTTGATTCACCCGAGAGATTATTTCTCAGATCACTTTAAAATTAATGGAATTTTAAGTAGATCTATCTTTTGTCAGTCTTTCCTTCTTCAATTGATGTAAATTCAGGGCACTTTTTAATGAACTGTATATATTTAAGGGCATGAAATAAATGTTTGCCAACAAATACAATATATTAAAATTCATAAACAACTCAAAAGTATATTTTATAAATAAATTAAACAAAAATAAATAAGGCTATGCTTGAATACAACGGTATTAGACACCATATTTTCAATCAGTTATCTATTTTAATTAATTAACGGTAGCTATTTTCAATGATTAAAGAAAATTGAAGGGATAATTTGTATTAGCCTTTACTATTTCGTAAAATTTGAGTTCAAAAAGCTTTAGTTTTATTTAAATAAGTATGTTCAATTCGTATAAAATGGTATAATTCTAACAATGTAATTAAATTAACAATGAAAACCTAAATACGGGAATCAAACCCAGGTCCAGGTTGTAATGTTTCACTTAATTTAGTTTGATTCTTCTATTGTGCTGATCTTATGGCGCGTAGAAAATCAGGTCATGTAAGTTTCATTAGAATATTTTTGTTGTTTTTTACTTTGTTATATCAAGAGAAAGTACCTATTTTAATCGTGAACATTTTTAACTAAAAATTATTATGAATATTAACGTTTTATATGTGTCCGAGCCCAAAAAATTGGATTTTAACATTATCTTTGTCTGTCTGTCTGTCTGTCTGTCTGTCTGTCCCTGGCCACAGATCTGAAAGGCTTAATGGATTTTGTTCAAACCTAATATGTAGATGTGACTTATTTTTGTATTTTGTCCATAGCCCTAAAATTAAGGATAGTTTACTAATGAGTGATTTTTTTTAATTCTACATTTTTACGAAATTGCTTGAACGATTTTGTTTAAAATGTATATCTAGGGGGTGTTTTACCTGACATATATCACTTAATATTTTTATTTGGGGTAAAAATGCGCTAGGGGATAGTTTATTGACGATTGATTTTCGAAAACTCGAAATATTTAGAAAATAGCTGTAACGATTTTGATTAAAATACATATCTGGAGAATGTTTGACGTGACAAACTAAACTGTATACTTGTTACGTGGGGAAAAATTGGTTTAAGGATTATTTACTGAAGACTGTTTTTTTTAAATATTCCAATAAATGTCTCTAGTGATTTTGTTCAAAATGGGTATCCGTTAAAAAAATTTCTACATTACTTATTGCAACATACATTTTTTAAATTTAATTTTTTTTTATTAATACTAGTTTATCAAAAGACATATTTGAAAAAAATTGAAATTTTTGAAAATATATTATACGATTTTGTTTGAAATTAGTATTTGAATAATATTTTTCATGATAATAAACATTGTTTGTTGGTTTTCCTAAAATTAATTAACCCAAGAGTAATTAGCTTGTAACAAATTTTAGAAAATTTCAAAAATTTCAAAAAAATTGCTTTTTAGATTGAGTTCTGAATGGTTATCTTAGAATAGTTTTTTTATAATATTTAGGAATATATTTCTACTTTAATAAATATAAATCATTTAAGGTTTCTTTCAAAATAACCTATTTTTTAAATTATTTTCCAAGTTTTAATATACTATTCAAGAAAGTTTGTACGATTGGGTCTTAACATTTATTTCTTTAATCTTACACCCGCCTCTGTGGCGTAGTTGGCTAACGCACTAATTTCATGTTGAGTTTGACTGCCGAGGATGGGGAGATCGAGGTTCAAATCTCGGTCGGGTGAACTGAGGGTGTTTTTTTCCTAAATGTCTTTTCACTCTCCCTCCACTCAATTGCGGGTTCACTTCCTATAAATTCGATCTTCCCAATTCCTAAGCCATTAGCGTAATTAGTGCTTAAGTGCATAACCCAAACGGGCAGTAGCACGCGGTGCATAGTAGTAGTAATAATAATAATAATTTAATGTTATCCTACTTAAAATAAGTTTCATCTGAGTATTATTTTCTTGCTCAGGCTTAGCTTAAACCTGACTCATTGACTGCCCTTAAGACAAGAATTTGGGAAGGCTATGGTAGACAATGAAGACAAAGTTGTTTTCAATAGGTACATCAAACTATCCTAAGTTTACTGAACAAAAGATTTTAATGAAAGTTAAAGTGACCAAATTCAATTTGACTTTTCGAAGGTATTACTTTATTAGAAAATAACGTAATACAGTTAATAATAATAATACATTTACAACAAATTAGAAAATAAACATTTATAAAATAGGGTATGAATGTGAAAACGATAAGTATTAAATTTGGTAAATATTCTAAATATTCAAAATCTCACATTGAATAGTCGATTGACGTAATAAAGATTATATTTTAAGGGATAACTCAATACTTAAAAAAAAAATATTAATATATATATTAGTTACAAGTATATACAGATATAAAACCTGAGTTGTCTTTGTAATGTCAACAAATACTTTAATTATGGCATAGTTGGCTAACGCGCTAGTCGTGTTGAGCTCGACTGCCGAGGATGGGGAGATCGAGGTTTGAATCTCGGTCGGGTGAACTGGGGGTGGTTTTTCCTTAATGGTTCTCCACTCTCTCTCTCTCTCCGCGCAAATGCGGGTTCACTTCCTCTATATTCAACCTTCCCAATTCCTAACCCACTAGCGTAATTAGTACGTAAGCGTATAACCCGAACGGGTAGTAAGACGCGGTGCTAAATAATAATAATAATAATAATAAATATTATGATGACCGCAGATATGTCCTTGGTATGGAAATGATGCCAACTTATAAATGAGAAATAATTTGCTGTCTCCAAATAATGTAATTAATATAGTATCGATTTTTGCGGTAAGGATCATACACAGATGTTATAATATCGCTATCTACCTACCTTCTCTCTAATTCTCTTTGCATCCCACCAATCCTATTTAAACTATCTATTTCCAACGCCCTGGAAAATCTCTTTACACTAATATGAATCGCATTGTTATGGCAGTGACTGTATTGTTGTCTGTCCTCTCCCAGTGCTCTGTTGTGATGGGACTGTTGTTATTTCACCAAGAGTTTGGCTGAGAATAGCATCCATCTCTTCTTCCTTGACAAGAACGGGTAGATGGATATACATTTTCCAATTACACATTCACAAGTCATAGTCATCTTGTGACATGTATTGTTAACGGCTGACTATGAAACTTATTTTCCTCCTGGAGAATATATATCTCGAGTTACCACGTGGCATGTACACTATAACCTCCCCCCGTTCCCCCCTTTCTCATTCTTATTTCATTCAATTGTAATTTAGAAGAAGTTAGGGCGTGTATTTGTGTTGTTAAGGATTAAACGTCTTGGCTTGATGGTTACGTGACCATTTATAGAGAAGGTATGTTGTAACTATACATGCCTGCCTTTAAATATCATTTTGACGTTTGTAGTAACTGATGGCGTGTTTTCATTCTAAATACGGTTACAGTAATAATTATTGTAGAAGCCAATGCAGCGGACATAGTGAAATTAGAAGTTAAATTACTTTCTAAATTAGTTTTATAAATCAAGACACATTAAAAAGATGAAGCTTACTGCTTTAGCCACTCTAAACTTTAATATGTTGTGTTGCATTAACTTACAAACATATTATTTATGTAATTGTTCCAATAAAGTGATTATGAAATGTGTTTTGTGTAGCCACCTAAGGAAGGGATTGAGCTAAAGTGACTATTTATTTATGACATTTTCGGGGATAGATATTTTAAACTCACGGATGGTAGCTGGAGATGGTAATTGCCATTGGCGTCGCACATTATAAATCCCAGAGTCATGTTTTTTATATTCGAGTTGTTGAACAATGTCAATAAATTAGGTCTATGAAATGAAATTAAATGGCTTCGATGCTTGAAAATAAAAAACTAACCTACGCACAGTTAAGAGAGCCAAAATTAAAGAAAAAAAAAAGACAGAATGAGTGAGAAATAGTTAACTCTATTGTGCCTTTTTTTTTAATTTAACCTTTTAGCAACAGATTTGATTTTTACAGTAATATTTAATCCATACAGTAGAATTAATTTATTTTATTAATTGGTGACAAGATCTGGTGTGAAATGTTTCAAGGACGTAAGTCTCTATATCAGGGGATGTCCTTGAAAACAGTGGGAGAATAGTCAGTCACCTTAGCACAATGTAGACGACCAACTCTCATCTAATATGTTATTTTACTTCAAAATATGTTTCATGCAGTTGAAACTTGACATTTTGAGTCAAATCGACTTGATAAAGAGAAATAAAGATACTATTATCAGTTTATTTTCAACGTCCTAGGAAAATTATTGTAGTTTAGAGAATGAGGTAGGGAATTAAGGGAAATATTACGCAAACAATTATAATTATTTGTTATTTTAGCTGAAGCAGAAAATTCTTAATCATTAGGATTCTTTTTGTTATTTTGAAACGTCTCAAGACGTTTATTGGTATAATTATTTTTTCTTTAGAATTATAAAATACAAATAAGGTATCTAGGTTTTAAATTCAGTAATTTATAATGTCTAGGGAAAATGTTTATTTATTAAGCTAAAAATAGGTATACTAAACAAAATGTTTGCGTGTAAAAACATTAATTATTACTACCCTCAATTTTTGAATCGCTTTATTTGTATAAGTTCTAGCGGCTATTAACTTTTGAGTTTTAATGGCCAGAGAGTTAGTCGTTTTCATAGATGAATTTGCTGTAAATAATATGTAAAATATTTACAATAGATATGTCAAGTTTATTTTAGTATGTTGCAGTTAGTTATATTTGAGATTTTTCAGTGACAGCTTTTAAAAAAAAGGTTAACTTTTCTCTCTAAGAAAATCTCGACTTCCCGTCAATTTAAAAAATAATAATCTTTTTTTCCTCTTTTTTTTAGTTAACCCGAAGCTGTGTGAACTGCTGCCACTCACACGATTGTCCTATTGTAATGTCCTTCCCTCGAAACCAACCCTGTAGAGATTTTCAAAGAATAGAAAAAAGACTATTCAATTACTTTAAAAGTTCCAACCCCCAGCTGCAAAAATAGCTTAACATGTCTACCTGAAATCTTTTGTTGTAGAACAAAAGTACTAGTGGCACACAGAAGCCATTTCTTAAAGTATCGATGACTCTGTGACTTTCGTATTAGCTTTGACAAATTTGTTCTGTTGTACTCTAGGGATCACATTGTTAGGATGACTTGAGCAAATCTACAAACCAACACGTTTTTTTTTATTTTAACTTTTCTTTTTGAGACACTCGATTGTGAAATTTCACGGTTCAGACTTAAACACTTGTTAAGGCATTTGATCCCATAAATAAACAAAATTGAGGAGTTTGTAAGCTGGTAGCAATAAAACGTTTTTATGAGGAAACATTTAAATTTGAAAAATCTAATCAATGTACAGATTATAATTGAAACACACCTACCTTCTGCTACACTATCAATGAAACCAGCATCCATAGCAATATTGTTATAGGAATTATTGTTTATAAAATAAAAACATATATTTTGGCGGTCAACAATTATAGCATTTCACATTGTTATTGCTATTTTATATGTTTTGATAATATATACCTTATTAAACGAGACAACTATGGACTGACAATCATATGAACAGATGAACGTAGTTACTATTTATCTAGTAACATTCCTATAGCTGTCAGGTAAGTTCTTTCCTACGAAAATTAGACGGGGGAAGATCATAACTTCATTGTTGGCTGTTCAGTCTACCACACTATTATTCATATTATCTATAAAACTCATCGATCGTATCCATATCATTTTTAGTGTTACGGATTCGAATAAAATACTTTTTCTATTGAAAACAATTTTCCAAGCTTACGTTTTGACAACGTGTGCGGGGGAAAGTAAAGGAGCCATAGTACGAGTGTTTCTAAAGAGGGAGAAACAGTAAACGGACCCTAGTTGGAGTTGGTGTCGCAAGATGGCAGCACTCTCTCCTCGCACGCGGCGCGCTCGATGTGTCTGCAAGAGTTACCAGCACAGTCGGCCTTGTGAGCTAGTAGAGGTATTGTACGACTGTGAGAAAGAGCTTAGTTTTGTTTGTTACGCGAGTTGCATGTGCCGCGGGGGGCTTCCATCGCGTGTTCTCCAAAACAAATGTCAAACTTGAACAGTACTGAAAATGAAACTTTTAAATGACATCTCAAATCATGTGCGTAAAACGATCAATAATTACAACTTAGAACGGTATCACATTGTTGAAGTATTGTTTCATTTACCCTAGACTATCATATTGATTTGTTTAGAATCAAAAACAAAGTGCTTTTAATTTTTCAATAATGAGATAACTTGAGAAGAATGATACGTATTTATTTTCGTCATTTGACCGGATTAATCACCAACCTGTAAGTATTTTGTCACATTACCAATTTTGTGAATCTTTATATACCACTTCAATAAATTTGTGGTCTTTGTAATTTTATGTTGTTGTATTGGTTGATCCTAAGTTCTTTTTTTGACCTTACAAGATTTAACTTAGCCTATCTCTTATTGAAGATTTAATATGAAGAGTTTAGCGTTGTAGTTCCACTGGACGTAGGTCCCTGTTGTTTATTTGCCGTGTGTTTGCGCGGCTATAAATAGATCTCACATATAACCCCACGTGTTCGATCGAAAGCTGCAGCGGCTATAGCACCGCGAACTGAATTTCGTGGATCCACTGGAACACGTGTCGCAGCGGCGCATTGGTTAGATTACACCTGAATGTCAGGAACATTACCACCATGTATTATTATTCACAATCGGCACACCAAAAATACCGGCGTACCAATACTAATATATATTTTCAGTAATCATTCAACTAGATAGCACACTAAAATATTCGCCTTGATACTATCTTGGTCCCATTCAATTATTATCAAATTTACTTTATTTTCATGGCTAAACGAATAACGGCCATATAATAAAATTTCACTAAACTGTGACACGTTTAATAGTCTAGTTTCACAATATAATCTAACCTAACTTAACCTTACATTTTTATTGTTGAAATAGCTTATAATTATAAACATATAAATTACTTTTATTTATAAAAAAGTTTCTTATATAGGCCTACTCGCTAATTTTAAGGTTTTTTCTAAGCACCGCGTCTTACTACCTCTTGAGGGGTTACACGCCTACTCACTACTTTAATAGATTAGGGATGAGGAAGGTTGAATTTAGAGGAAATATACTCGAATTTGCTTGGAGGGAGAGGGGAAAACAAGTTAGGAAATACCACTCTCAGTACACCCACCGGTATTCAAACCACGATCTTCCCGTCATCGGCAATATAGTCTAACACAAAATTGACACCTTAGATCTTGCAGTCACCGAAGCCGGTTTTATTTTAAGCTGCCCCTTCTGTGTATTAAAGGCGATCAATCAACGTTTAACAATATTGCTTAGTAATGAATAGCTAAGTTATTATATTTGTTAATTACAATTATATTTTATAGCCGATTCTAAATATATTCTTTAAATTTAAAAACGACTCCTAGACACGGAAATCGAACCCGGGACCTTTGTTTTAGTGCGCCAGTGTTCTAACCACTGAGTTATCCAGGAATCGTCCCGTGCCCAAGGACATTCTCCACTCATATTTTAAGGCAGAGTCTGTAATGGACGTGCATAAATCGTCTGCTATACGAATGTGTGATGAACGCGCTATCAGATAACGCAGCCACAATCTACTCGGTAGTTGGCTTTATGCTGCCAACTGTACAGTTATAATTACGATTATAGTGTCACTGTCGAATATTATACAGCAAGGGTCGGCAACAGGTCGATCGCAATAGACCGGTCGATCTCGCAGCAATTTTCAGTCGATCGCGTGAGAAAACTACATCGTCATAGTGGAATAATGCAAGCTTACTTTGCATTATTCTACTATGGTACAGCTTATAAGATAGGGCCGTCCGTCAAGGTAAGACTGCTACCTTTCAGATTAGATGGAGTGTACATTTTATTAGTTTTATGTATTTTCTATAAAGGCAGATAAGTATTAGGGTGAATATTGGATTTAAGGAATAAGTACAAGATGCACAGAAAACAGAAGCATTAAGAGTTGAGTGGAGAAACAAAGGGTAATCGCGGGACCTTTGATAAATGTAAAAGTTGATTGGGGCCCAAAAAAAAAGGTAGCCTATCCTTGCTTTAAAGCCTACTAGTAATTTATCTTATTGCTATGTCCCATTTCTTGGTGGGTTGCATTGCATTTTTGTAGTGTTTTGTTGCAAAATGCCTCTTAAATTCAGTATTCGTGTACTATCCCCGCATTTACAAAAGTTAGCCACCTGTCTCTATCTTGAGCTAGTTCTCTCCAGTCCACCTCATTACACTCTATCCCCATCTTGAGCTAGTTCTTTCCTCTCCAACTCATTACACACAATTTCTCATTGGGTGTACACATATGTACTAATTACGTTAATGCGTTAAGAGATGATAAAATATTAATTTAGAGGAATTTTACCCGCCTCTTCGTGGCGGGTACTAATTTAATTATGACTTGATAAACTCGTAATATACTGAAAGAGAGGGTAAAAGAGTAGTGTTAAAGGTTCCATCCCCCCCATGACCCTTCTTACCCAAAAGTAGTATTAATAATCTAATTTTGTATTATTTATCAATGCCTAGGCTAAGTTAGTAATCTTATAAGGTCCCAAGTAATAGTAAATGCTTTTATGTTTAAAAAAAAACAACACACCACCCACTAAAGTCAACTAAAGGCAACGATCAATCTTGTCTGGTCGGCTTTTCCAGTGACGGGACGACTTTAGTACAAATGCCGGTTGGGTAAACGTAGGCTATTTTTTTTTTTTTTTTTT
>CABFWB010000581.1:92664-107925 GCA_902151455.1 Timema bartmani
TTTTTTTTTTTTTTTTTTTTTTAGGTTTTTTCACTATTCCCTCTCGAAATATTGGCTACATTTTCTTTATTCCCACCTTATTAATGTGGATATCCAACTAACCTTGGCGGGAAGTAAGACACGGCGCACGTAAAAAATAAACTAAATTGCTTCTAAAGATATTTAAGGAAAAAAAAGTTATCAGGCCAATTTTTTATTTTTTTTTGGCAGGAGCTCCCGTAGTTTGAATCCTTTACCACACCGGATGCTCTCTTCCCCTCCCTCTTACCCCTATTAAATGCACGAGAAACAAAATAAAGTATCAAATTAAACTCGAAGCAAGGACCTAGATTTGATAACCAAGTTAAAAAAAATAATTCTAAACTCTTACCTAATAATCAGGTCACCCGCTTCGGTGGTCTAACGCGCTATTCTCGCAGTAGAATAGACTGTCGATGATGGAGAGATCGAGGTTCGAATCTCTGTCGGGTGTACTGAGGGTGGTTTTTCTAAAATGGTTTTCCACTATTTCTACGCAAATGCGCGTAACACTGCCTATAAATCTAACCTTAATAATCCCGAAAACCGTTTAGCGTAATTAGTATATAGGCCGATAACCCCAACGGTTAGTAGGACGCGGTGCTAAAAAAAAAAAAATTGGGTCCAGATTTAGCGCTCACCACAAGAAACCCAGATGAAAAGACATGCGAACTGGGAGCGCCAGTTTTATTTTAGATATATAGAATATGTATCTTAGAACTTATATCATACACCAACAACTTTTGGGATACAAAGTTGAAGATACATTTTGTCTGGGGATACGTGTTCAACAAGTTTCAAGGCAATATCTCTTCAGCAGTGCATACACTGGGTGAGAAATAAGGCAAATCAAATGAGAAGGCTACTTGTGTCAAATTACTAGTAATATTAGAGGTACAGTAGCCCCATGGCTTCTTTGGTGCTGACTGACAGTTCACAGCTGACTTAGGACTGTCAAAATTTAGGTATATACCTAAATTTTGACTGTCAGAAGTGACAGCTGCTAAACATAGGTTTTTTGCAGATCATATGGTTCGGCGTAGGGATACATAATTTGGTCTGGTAGCTTTTCAAAGGCCTCAGCTGTCAGATGTGAGCTGTCAATCAGCACCAAAGAAGCCATGGGGCTACTGTAAGTCAAGTAGCATGAAGGTAGCAAAACAAGATGGTAGGAAAGGAAATTAGTTATAAAACTGTTGTATTTTTAAGAGTACTTGCCGCTCCCCCCCCCTTCCTATCCCCGACCCCCCTTCCTATCCCCGTTCCCACCCTCCCTCCTCTACTCGAAAATATTTTACGGGCCAACTGTGTTTACTTGCCCCGTTTGAGGGAATAAAGCCCTGGGCATGGGACGATTCCTGAATAGCTCAGTGGCGTACTGAGCCAAAGATCCCGGGTTCGATTTCAGTGTCTAGGTGTCATTTTTTAAATTTAAAGAATATGATAGGCCTATCTAGATACGGTTATAACAATAACTAACAAAAATAATAGCTTTGCTGTTTAATCCAGCGTTTGAACGGGTTTTATAGTCATTTTGTACCAGACACCAAACCGTGCAAGTGAAGCCATGTTTATTTTTCATGTGGTTGTTTCGTGATGATACGATCCGTTTAGCGTCGAAATTACAACTGAACTTGCCTGTAGGTGCTTCTTCCTCCAAATAGCCTAATCCCTAAATATGCCTTGAGTGGGTGTGGAATATTTTGCAAAAAAGGGGAAAAAAGCACTCCATAGTGGGTCACCAAATAAGTATGAAACTGGCTTTAAGTCCGGCATAGTGGATACAAAGCTTAGTTTGTAGCTAAAGTGAAAAGCTTAGGTAAAGATTAACAATGATTTTCAAATCATTCATACTACACTTGATATCCCATCTCAATAGGATTGAAAAAGATTAATTCCTACCGGGGTTTGAACTGATAATTTCCAGAGGTTAAGAAAGCATGATGGCCTGACGTTCTTGGCCACGGTACGAGGCAAAGTGAAGAAGACTGACGAGAAGAAAAAAAAAAACATACGCCGTGATTTAAAATGACTAGACCACACCCTATGTATTTGTGTAGTGCTGGTTGCCAAACCTAAAGCACAGGCGAAGTACAAAGATGCGATAATAATATTTAATTTGGTTTTAATTAGTATGGATTAGCGTCAGCGAGCTAGTGGCTGTTACTGAAGTAAGCATATACATATATATATATATATGTGTTTTTTTCAATTGCATTACACTTAAGAAACGGCTACACGGAGCCGCACCGCACCGCATTTTTCCGGTGGAATGCTATCCATGTTTTTAAATGCAAGTGACGAATCATAGAGAGATCATTGCTCCGCACTTTTGCGTTGCGTAGCGGACCGTGTAGCCACCTACCACCGGAAATAAATGTTCAGGAGCTTCCGAACTTTGTTTTCATGCTAACCCCTAAGCACTGTAGGGATGGGCGAAACAGTGATTTTACGATATCGGTAATCATAGTGACCTTTATTTTAAAAGAGCAGTGATTTATACCAGTGATTATTCACAGTGATTGGCAGTCACTGTATCAGCTATTGTAAAACTAGGCATTTCTTTCATAGTTGTTGCACGTGTGACGCTGTAGTAACTGTTTCCAACATTACGTACAAGATAAACAATATTATATACAACATCTTATTGAACAACAAACATTTTTTTAAATTATTAACTAACTTAAAACTTTATTCCTCGTAATTAATAGCTAACTTAATTTTATGAAAATAGGTGAAAACCTATGCAAGTAAAAATAAAAGTACAAGCTTATTTTATAATACAACTCAGTCTATAATGAATATAAAAATAGTTTTCTTTTTTTAGTTACAATAATCTTATGCTTGGTATAATAAAGTGCGATGCGGTGCGGGTCGGCTCCGTGTGGTTAACCTCCTTCCCTAACCAACTGATAATATCAGCACACGACTTTCAAACTAACTTAGGTCTGTAACAGGCCATACCGGTGGTTACGTGGACAGTGACGTCAGTATCGTATTGTTTGTTTTGACTGTGACGAGGTCAGGGGTTGAATCCAAACCTTTTTTTAAATCACCAAGTCCTACTAACTGTTCAGGTTATATCCATATGGGATGATTATCCTAGGGTTATGGATGAGGAAGGAAGCATTCTAGAGGTAACCTGCCCGCATCAGCATGGAAGGAGCGTGGGAAACAATTTTAGGTAAAACCACCTTCAATAGACCTGACCGGGATTCTAACCCTGATCTCCCTGTTTTCAGGAAGCCAATCTAACTCGAGAGTGACTGACGCCTTAAAACATTCTGCCACTGAAGTGGGAGAGTTCAAGTTGTATGTAGGCCTACTGAGGTGTTAACTTATAAAATCCTCTATCCACTCTCCATTCACGCAAATGCGAGTGAATTTCCTCTCAATTCTACCTTAAATATGCTTAACGTGGAGCACAGAATTTTTTTTATAACAAGCACAATAGTCAGACTTCTTGTAGTAAATTAATTATTTTGAAAAGGGAAACCCCAATTTCACCATTGATAACTATTTTTGGGGCGTAATCTAGCACATCCAAGAGCAACTTATATCCTGTTAAAAAGATAAAGTAGGAAGGAATGCATCATCATAGCTCACTCATGTGTCTGTATCATTGATACTCTTTGGTGAAATGTGATACCCTCTTTTCTATTATGTTTCTCCAACGCCTATTAATAAGTTTAACATATTTTACAAATTTTAATAAAGGAACTATGATCTCTGTGCGTTGACCCGTACCATTTGTTTGATATCTTTTTTATTCACATTTCAGATGCACACGCGATCAATTGATTAGTTTGTCGAATACATTTTAGAGGTGAATGGACTCTTGACACTCACTAAAGAGTGGTTGATAGACGTAATAGGATTATTGCGATTTTGTACAAGGAGTTGGGTATACAATTTACAAAAGCTTTATCAACAAACTAAATAGGTTACAAACTTTCCACTATCTATTTTCTGTCAATACGTTTATTTTAGTTGGTGGAAAAATTGAGTATTTTTTGCTAATGATTCTGTCGATTTAAAGATTTGCTCGTTATGAAGCTTGTCAAATTAAACTCTTTCTAAATCTGATTATGAAAAATTAAACCATTTCTATAGTAATAACACAATGAGAAGTGTTTGGAAAAAATACATACCTACTATTTAATAGAAAACATAAAAAAAACTTTAGCTATAATTATATTTTGATTATTTTATAGGTATTCAAACGTTCTATTAAAAGTGAAAGTTGAAAACTACAAAACTACTTATATGAATATATTAAACTAGTTTTAGTAAATTTTATAACTGTCAAATACTGTCTTTCATACTAGTTTTTCTCTGTATATAATGATCCAAGAAATTAGATTATCAATTGATTGCTCTCTTATGAATATGAAAAACTTATCGTTTCCTCACTTTGTCAGTCATAAAAAACTTCTCGTGGTATCTAGCCTCTCATGAATACTATTTATAAAATAAAATATCTCTAAGGGGGGAAGGAGAGGGGTAGAACAGATTCAAAGATTATTTATTTGTTGGGTTGTTTTCAATTATAACTAGTGTAATATAAATTCATAAATGAAATTAGCAACTTAGAAATATCCAGTTTTACACTCATCATATGCTAAGAAAGGGCATTATTGAAAAATTGTTAGTTAAATTTTAACAGAAAAAAAAGTAAAGTTTGTTTTAGTAGCAATCGAACTAGAATGAGAAAAGGTATAATCGTTATCGGGAATATTAAATGAATATGTATTAATGTTTTTGGCTTGTTTAATGAATTTGCGCAAGAATGAAGCTCAGTGGTTTTCGGATGAATAAACTAGTTCAGGATAGAATGATGTGCGATTGTTTTCGAATGAACGAACCGGCGCAGGTGAGATGCGCAGTTATCTAATTAATAAACTAGTGCACGAGAAATGCGCTTTTGTTTTCGAATGAACGAACGAGCGAACTAGTGCAGGAGAGTTGCGCAGTTGTTTTCGAAGAATGAACTAAAGCATTAAAGATAAGCGCGAATAGTCTTAAACGAACGAACGAATGAACTAACTTAAAAAATGTGTGTGATCGTTGGGGGTTGGTGGCATTCATAACAGACCCATCATTTGAATGGAGAATCACAATGATAGTTGTGGATGTGTATAATTGAATCACGTTTTGTTTTTTGTGTTCTGTTTGATCACATTTCTTGGTACGTATTTACTGATTATTTTAATTTGATTTCTGGATTCATAATATTGATTGTTCATGTTTGTCAACAATAGGGTTTGAGTTTGTTCATCATTGTTGTCGATTCTAGCCTGGGTTTTGACAAATTCAGTTTTCACCTCTAAGTTTGATGGTTCTTGCAACAATGGTGTAAAGTATAAGCGTGTATGGTGTCGGCAAAATTGTAATGTGTGATTTGTGACTCTTTTACTTACGGTTGGTTTTAGTGCAGATTGACTCTTTGAGGGGTATAGTTAGGTATAGTCTGATTTTGGTTGGAAAAACAATTTTTGAAAATTCAAACACAATTCTTTGTTGCCTATTTTGCTAATTTTTACTATATTAGACCTATCTGTGCTATTTTATAGGTATTGAAAACTTATATCAAAAGTAACAGTTACATATAACATTACTTGATGTATGAATATATTAAAATATTTTAGTAATTACCAGATCTTGTTCTTCCTACCATTATCAGGGCATAGCTGAAATATTGCCATTTAGCTGTTGCGCATAGGTTAGTGATAAAATATATAATAGTAAGGTGTTGATTATTAAGACCTGAATTCCCCAATGACTCGAATGATGTAATTTATAAGGAGTATCACAAAACAAATAGTTTATAAGCGGAGGTCACAACACCAATCGTATCGTCATTTGTGTTTCCCTTCCCCGTTCGTTCTCAATTTCACTGACAGCTCCACTCAGTAACGTTATTAATCCTTTCTTGCGTTTATAAATTTCTGCTCTACTATTCCAGCTCCTTAATTAAAGATACGTAAATTAATTTCTAATTTGGTTGAACTATTTCTAGCATGTAGAGGACATTGTTGGATCGAAACTATTTGATTGCTGACAAAAGTCTGTTTCTCAAACACGATAAAATTTCCCTAAATATTCACATATTTTTAAAAATTGTATAGTATAGCTTTTATTCGCTACAAATCGCTAATTAGAAAACGGTAATTTTATTGCATACATATTCTTTAACATTATTTCTAATAGTTGAGGAATAATACAAAACTGACAAACAATTAAATGCCGATAGTAAGATTATTTTTTTAGCATCGCGTCTTACTAGCCGTTCGGGCTATACGCTTATGTAATAATTACGCTTAACTTATGATATTAGGGATTAGGAAGATTATATTTAAAGGAAATGTACCTGAATTTTCGTGGAAGGAGAGTGAAAAAAAACACTCTCAGAACCCCCGACCGAGCTTTGAACCTCGATTTCCCAGTCATCGGCAGTCTAGTCTACTGCGAGAGATAATGTGGCCACCGAAGTGAGTCAGTCATGTTTTTTTAGTAACTAACTAAAAATCAAACTCGATAAAAAAGTTTAACTCATTAGATAAAACCTTTTTTAAATACTAATGTGCACTCTAGTCTACAATCTGTGGTGCTGCTAGCTGTTGCAACGATAAGACAGCTCAACCGAAGTTGATAAATCTTTGCCTAGCTTTTAATCTTTCGGTGTCACAGCCGCTTTTTGTTGATTCTAGGTATCATTGTCGTGCGATTCACGGAACCGTGGCATCTCCTCACATGAAGGAAATAGGTTTGATGTCGGTATCTTCTGAGAACGATTACTTAGGCCTACACTTTATCTGTTGAAGTCGTTAGGAATGACTGGTTCCAGTCCGTGAGGATATCTACAACAGGGGGTCAGCAAAAAGTCGATCGCGATCGACCGATAACCCTCGCAATTATTTTCAGTCGATCGTGTATTAAACTACATCGTCACGAAAAGGCAAGCGTACCTTGCACTTTTCCACTGTGGTACAGCTTATCAGATAAGGCCATAGTAAAATCCGTCAAGGTAAGACTGCTGTCGTTCAGGGTAGATGTAGTGAAGATTTTATTTATTTTCTCTAAAGGCAGAGACATAAATATTAGAGGAAATATTGAATTTAAGGAATAAATACAAGATGTATAGAAATAAATGGTACGGAGCCCTTAAAGTCGTTTTGCGAAATATTTGAGAGTAGCCATTTTGTTTGGAATATTTATAAATGTTTTGAATTGAAGTTAAATAAAAATCCTTAGAGCCGATTTTGAGAAAATCGACTTTTTCTCTTTCTGTCCATCAGTAAACTACCCCTAATCTTAAGGGTTAGATATCCAATTCCAAAAACCCCTCGGGGCCACCCTATGAAAATCCTAGATACCAAATGTTAGCCTGATCGGAAATTCAAAAACCACTTTTTCGGATTCGGGAGTCATGAAACGTCAAGATTCATCAAAATCTCGAGTTCGATTTTTTAATGATCACAATACTTTCTATACCTGTAAGATAGCTAGAAAGTTAAAACGGAATTATATGTTGAGCGGAGAAACGAAGGATGATCATGCGACCTTTGATAAATATAAAGGTTGATCGGAGCCCAAAAAGATTGCCGACTCTTGATCTACAGTATAGCTATTAGGTGCTACAAATATCGTTAATTAGAAATTAAATTTAATATTACCTTAAACAAGTTTTTTGTATGTCAAACCTGACAGGCGAACATACTATCTTAATGTCTAAACCATTCTTGTTGGCTTGTGATGGGAAGGGTGAAGTTGGATTTCCAGGTTGATATTCCTAAATGGTTTTCCATTCAGCTTTCACACGAATGCTGGTACATTTCTTCTAAATTCTCCTTTACTCGTTTCCATTGGATTTGCTTAGCTAATATATACATGCGTGCATCTTGGACAGGTAATGAGATGCAGTAAAAAATAATTTCTGTCATTCTGTGAAAAGCAATTTTATTTTTGTCCCAGTAACAGTAAATAGCGTGGGTTTCTTAAATAAGAACATCTGAAAAATCAAAAATGTTATTTAATCTACGTAATCATACGACAGGTCTCTTTGCTGATTTTTTCATTATAATAGCATTATTTTAAGAAATTATAGTCTAGAATATTGGGACGTAGGTTTTATTTGGATTATAACCAAATGTAATTTCATTTAAAACGGATTAGTCTTTGTCACTTGTAATTTTGGGACAGTTATAGGCCTATTTAAAATGATACCATTTCAAAATAAGAACTAGTGTAAAGAATAAGATAAAGTTGTGATTACACTTTTGTTTTTATCACTGCGCCTTACTACCTGTTTGAGATCACTTTAATGTGCTAAGAGCTGAGGAAGGTTGAATTCAGAGAAAGGGAACCCCCATTTGCGCGGATAAAGATTGGAAAACCCTTGAAGGAAAAAAAACCACCCTCAATAAACCCGACCGGGACTTGATCCCCAATCTCTACCTCATCGCCAGTCTATTACGAGAGTGATGACTTAAGGCATTTGAACATTGAAGCGGGTGATTTAAGTCCTAACAGGTTTTTTTTAATAACAATTCTCTTTTCCTTGATAAGTGTAGCCAAATTATTTGTTAGAGTAGAGTGCCAACCACAACTAAAGACTCTTCAAAAAAAATTTTAGAGTGTGACCTTCACAATGAATCATATCTTAAGCTTTTTGATCGATCCAACGCTACCCCCTTAAAATAATTCAAAAGGTTGAAAAGTGAATAGGCTGAAGAGATTTATCGGTTTTTGTGTGGCAGATAATCAATATTCTAGTTTGTTCTCAAAGTACCATACGTAGTCTTTTGTACCAACGTGAATTTGACAACAGCCCTTATATAAAATTAGGTGGGACAGTTTCTTCAATAAAACAAACTATGTCGGGAAACGTTGTATCCGTTTATGAATAAAATCAATAATATATATATATGTCACGCTACATTTTCACGTGCCCGCGGATATGTAGATAAAGTGTTCGGCCATAATACTTATACGAGATGATAGTTCGATTCTGAGTAGGTTTAACAAAGCTTAGATGTACTGTACATTAAATTATTATTATTATTAGCACCGCGTCTTACTACCCGTTCGGGTTGTACGCACTTACGCTAATGTGCAATGGTAGGGATGATTGCGAGAAGAAATGGAGGACCTACAGTTTAACGTGGAATCCGAACCACGGCGGAGGCCTGGCATTCCTCACATTCACAAGTTTGTGATTAATACAGGTTTTGTCAGAAGTGAAGGAAGGGTTTGGCAATAAGATAAATCTGGGCCAGGACCAAGGATTGAACCCCGGACCCCCCAGCACAGAAGTCTGACACCTTACCCTTAGACCACCAGGTCACCCTGTAGATTAAAGTACAACCCAATCCTACACCTTGGCTCAGTCAGTAGCTTGTTTCACTACTGAGTTAGAGGGTACCGGGTTTCGATTCCCGGCATGGCGGAAATATCTATAATTGATGAGGTGTGGGGTTAACCTTTCACAATGATAAATTAACATCCCGGGACTGGATGTTGTGCCTGTCCTAGTCTTAAGTTAGATTATAAGGCATATGAAGTTACGACAGGCCTAGCAAGCTGATGGTGGAGAATATATGGCTGGAATTTAAAAAAAAATCTGACTCAGGCCACAGGCTGGAAACAATAATAGATGTTAAAGATGTGCGACCATAGTTTTTTTTTTCATCTCTTTATATTATATCTGAGATTGGAATAAACTTTTTTTATATTTAAAATCTAATTTAAATGTACTAAAGATAACAAATAATTTTTTACACATATTTTGTTCCAGCTTACTATTATTCTTGCGCTAAGTTATACTTGGGCTTTTCGAGAAATAATAATTTATTTTAAGTCTTAATGTATTAAAAAAAATTACACAGAATGAATTGATATCCATGGTCTCTTCCATTCTGGTGACGTGACAGACCTCGCAACGCAAGAAAAGAGAAAGACAAAGCCTGTATTTTGGAAATACTAAAGTAAAATATTTTAATGGGATGTCTAGTATTTTGTATGTTTCTCATGGTAAGTTGGAAACAGCTCAACCAAACATATTAAATTAATTCTTCTTAAGGCTAAATCTCCCTAAAAAATTCAAAAATCTAGAACACATTATTTTTAGTCTAGTTCCCAAGTAAAATGGCTTTCTTATTTCCATTCACGTTTGGAGTAAAATACTTGATACAATATCATACATTTAAAATCTAAAAAATATAATCAGATTTATAACGCTGATAAAATAGCGAACTCAAATCAAGAAATTACCGCTTCGGGAGTTGAGGAGTAAAAAAAAAGTTACTCTTTTTTTTCTTAACGTTTCGTTCAATACCATTAACGATTAAATCTAATGGTAAAAAAACTGGGAGAATAAATTAGAGTAAATACACCTGCTTTGGTGTGGATAAGGGATTTAATAATGAGTTATAAAGCTCATGGGGAAATCAACCCTAGTGCACTCGACTGAGATTTGAACTCTAACCTCACTATCATCGGAGGTTATGTATTGAGAGATTGACGGCTTATACCACGTGACCATCGGTGTGAGTATTGACACTGTATTTCATCACCTCTTATAAATCGTGATCGAATCCACTGGAGGTAGCCTTATATCGGTTCTTACTCTGGTGTTCTCAACTGTTCTCGCTAATTTAGTACATCTACATTCCATCCCTCATCGCATTCCTTAAATAAAGTCATCTCTAATCAATATGTTAAATACAGGAAAAAACTGACAATTGCAACGCACATTTAACTCGAATTTGTGGGTACGTAGGCTATGGCGTCAACCTCGCCTTGATTGGTTTGCCGGTGAGGTTGAGTTCGGGGTTCGTAGCCCGGCTGGGGATAATTAAGATGGATCTTCCAATTTGAAGGGTACAGGGGAAAAGGGGGTGGGGTGGAACTCACATCACTTATATTTCCTGGACAACCACTTTATTTTTAACTTAAACCACATAAGAAATCCAGCAAATACTTATTTCCTAAGATATGACAGAGACCTCGATTAACAATAATCTAAAGTGTATTAGAAAGCTCTAGTGATTGTCTAACAGATGGAAGCACTTATTAAATTTTAGTTAAAATTGGACTTTATCTCTTTTCCCCTTTCATCTTTCAGTTATCTTTACAATATCCTTCCAAGCAGGCTCGAGTTCACTCCCCCTGAAATCCTACCACTCACCCACCCATGGTTGGGTAGTGAGTGAGGCGTTGTGGACACACACACACACACACACACACACGTTGTTAAAACAGGAATTTACCTTATTTTATGTATATTACCCAGAATATTTGTCAGTACACTGGTAAAGTTGGTATTTTATAAGTACTTGAATGGTCGTAATATTTCAGTAGATTGTACTAAGATTATATTAGTAAAAAAAAAACTTATAACATCCTCTGAATTGTGGACCAACTCCGCTAAGCTCTTATTTATTGACTAATATCTGGAGCAAAGGTTCATATGATAGCACCGCCGGTTCATTTGAAAAAATTTTTCTCTCTATTTTTCTTGTGACAGAAAGAGTTACTGACGACCTACTAGACCTGAATAAGAGAGGAAAATTTTTAACTCAACCCCTACTCCACTGGCCTTTCTCAACCCGATTCTACCCAAAACCAGAAGTTGTGTGTGACACAGACACACACGCACACACACTCACACATTTTCAATTCAGGATAGTTCAGGAAATGAGATACTCTCTTTTTGGAAATAAACGCAAAGGTTTCTACCACTTATCTTTTTCCTTGTCGATGGAATAAAAGTGTTTTTTGGGCTTCTTCTTATTTCCTCGGTTTAAACTTAGTGGCCGCACTAAATAACACATTCTGTTGTGCAATATTTTCTACATTTATCCGTTCAATGATTCACTAGTGTCGACATTATTAGCTATTACATTGAAATGAAAAGAGCAAAAGGGTTGGGATGACTTATATTTCATGGGTCTTAAGTAAATTATTAGTATACCTGCTCTTGTATGAACTGAGACTAAATTGTCACCTTTTTTATTTATTACTTTTCCTCCCATTTTATTAGTTAAATTCAATTTGCTCTTAAACAATTTCTAGGCGATTCTTTGGAAGATGTATTTACAAGTGATTAAATTCCTGACTTAACAATTTTTTCTCTTTGAATAATTAATTCTTTATCATTTACATCAAATCATATTGTTAATTGACTTAGCATCTAACTCTTTTTCTGATTTAACAATATCCCTTTTAATAAAGCATCCTTCATAATCATAACTTGTATTGTTATTTGACTTAAGAAGTGTATCAATCAATCAATCTATCAATCAATTGTCGTTCTACCAAGTACGTTCCTTATATTATTAATCTCATTTTATTGATTACCTACGAACTAAAACTTACATTTGGAGATATGCGTTTTTTTTAGTTTGTTTTTAGATACAGCTCATTGACAATATATAGCTTAAAGGTTATTTTAATAAAAAGCTGATAGCTAGAAAAGCTACTAGATCTATTTTCATGTATTCATATGTCAAGTCATGTAATCTTTAGTTGTCACTTTTTATAGATGTTATCAATATCTATAAAATAATACTAATAGTACAGAAAAAATGTGTTAAAACAATTTTGATCCTAAATAATATTTCTATAAAAAATATGTTTTATTTAGTCAAGTGAGAGTGAATACACTGTGCTGGTTCTCCCTCTTTAATTTCTGGAATCTGAGTGCTCCCCCCCCCACCTCCCCACTAAAACTTATTTGTAATTAGTAATTTACTGTTATAAGTTAGGCTTGTTGTTCGCCTCAATCTTATGATTCCCCTTTTACACTTCAACATACACATATTTGTTACAACCTGGATCTTGATCACCTGGACTAAAAATAGTTACTATTGTTATAGGCTAAATTTCCGATCACAGGAAGATCCGGATCTTCCGGGTATACCAAAGGGGATTTTTTTCCTTTAAGGGTTTAACGCCCTGACTCCACGCCAATGCGTGTATATTTCCTCGCCCTTACCCCAGTAGTTAAAAATATGTAGGTAGCCCAGAAAAATGCAATAGTAATCAAACGAATATTAAAAATACTAACACTCAACACCCACTATTTGTCAATTCACAAAGTGGCTCGAATTTTTAAGAAATACTTGTTTCTTATTTTAAACATTATATTATCAACGGCATTTGGTATGCATTAGCCCAAGAATATTTCTAAAGGTCATCTTCACATATATCCCAAAATAATCTTAAATTGTAAGTAATTAAAAATACCTAGAAATAAGTTGATTTGCACAAATTCTACGACAGTGTTTTTATCTATTTAAGAACTTAGCTTATTTATTTCACTGATATGAATAGGAAACTTGTGGTACCTGGTATAAAAAGGCTGTGAGAAATTAAATTCGTTCATATTTGGACCGGTGTGAATGTAACGTGTAATTAATAGCGTTAAAAATAAACGCTCACATTCATACCTAACTGAAGTGTAAATAATAATATAAAGGGGTTCTTGTGAATTTCAATAAATAACAATACAATTTCGCTAAAATAAATTAATGATAAAATACTATAACAGAAGGATAACTATTAGTCTACTAGTTGGCTAAAAATAAAGCTTCAATATTTGATAAATGAAAACCCACTGCTTTTCCATCAATGAGAATAAATCTTCACAAAGACAAGTTGTCCTGCGATTAACCTTATCCTTGCTCGTCGTAAATTACGGTTGAATTTTATTTAATAAATAAAACTTCATTCATTTATTGAATTAGATATTTATCATAAATTACAGTACAACAATTAGAATTTAATTCGCAACGCATATAGTTGCTTTTTTAAATATAAAATTTAATGAATTGAAGGTTTTTCTCGCTTCATGTGCTGTTCTAATTTACGTAGTTTTGTAAAGTTCCGCTAAGAACTATCAGTTTTTAAAATTGTTCCTCCCATCTAAACAGGGCTTAAAATTATATTATATAAACGAGACCTATCCATTACCGTAAAACATTGGAATTTAAGGCACATTTATCGAAATAAATATTTACATAAATGTTAGAAATATATTTATTTATATATATATATATATATGCAGTTAAAAGCATTGTTTTATGTACAAAATATAATGGGGGTTACCATTTGTTTAGATTAAAATAATACTTTATACATAGTTTATTGCCTTTATTTTTGCGATCCTTTAATTTTACAATTAAGGCCTAGCTACTTTGACGTATTCATACATAAATTCATGTTATTGTAACATTGAGTTACATTTGAACTCGCCCCCATGCTAAACTTCATACTAAACTCGCCGAAGAATCATACCACCCGCCCCAAATAATATTCAATAATATTCAAAACCCTATAATAGTACTCTTCCTGTTCCTGTAAATTGAAACAACGTTATAGAAAATTCAAATCAATAAAATCAATTCAATAGAACTATGGAATACATTGGAATCTAAACTCACCAAATCTATCGTGTGTAGACAACGACGAGCTACACAGGGTAGTAACAGAGACTCCTTCACTGAAGTCAACACCGACTAAATCAAATAGATACTGAAGCCACGCCAAGCAATACTATCCACGTTCAACAGAATTCTACCATTCTGCACCCTGGTGGATAGTTCCACAAATACAGAAATGACATCCGATTGAAGAATCGCTGTTCTAAAATGAAAAATGGGACAACAATATCAACAGTCCACGTCATGTTCGATTCCTTCTAGAAGGAAATGTTCTACACCCCCCACCTTGTTTCCGTGTGGTGAAAAACCCCTCTTTAATGTCCTGTGAGCGCATTATTAAATTGACTACTCAACCAACACTGGACGGAGGAACATATTCCTAGGAGCTGGATTATGCCAGGATCACGTGATAAACTACAAACTTTAACAATGGCAACGTATACTATGAACATTATAATTATTCAAAACTTTAACTTTTGTATGTGCCGTATTTATTTTCTTCGCCAAATAGTAAAATATATAATGTCTGCCGCCACTTGGGCGCTCGAGACAGTTGTTTAGTTTTGATCTTTAATTTATAATAACTTTGATATATTTTTGTGATGAAGAAGTTTATCATTATTTCATTCTGAAATAATGTTGTAAATAATGTTTTGATTTCGTTTGTGATAATGAACACGTATAAAATTTAACTTCGAGACGTAAATTGTTTAACTGATAAAATTAATTAGTGATTAATTTTATATTTTGACCGTAGTTTAAATGTTTTCGCTAAACTTTGATTATAGTAATTTTGTTA
>CABFWB010000581.1:110776-132554 GCA_902151455.1 Timema bartmani
AGCAATGATCTATCTCCATTTTAGACTCAATAGTCAATATTTACATTTTTTATTGGTCAAAATGTATAAATGAATAATTAAATATCAATGCGATGACTTGAAGATCTGCAACACCTTATAAAATGTTAAAACTTTAACCAGAAATCGAAATTTTAATACGAAGTGTTGACCCTTGTGGAAGACATTAAACTGTTTGAAATGTTCTTAGGTGGACAAAGATGCGCCTCTTTTCTCATTGATTCTATATCATTGTATATTATTTTATGCGTGTTCTTTTGTGGAGTGGTGATGATACAATGTACATTATTCCGTTCAGAAATCTTATGAGTTTTAGAAAGAGAGAGAAAGTCTGTGCGGTGCGCCGTACCTTTTATTTTTTACTTTATATTTCTATTGCTTCTTTCTACTATGTGTTTTTACTTTTTACTAATTGTTTACATTTTGGTTCTTACTTACTTTCCTCCCTTTATTTTTTTTTCATGCATTCATTTTTTTTTTAAGATTAGTGATTTTCAGAAAACGTGAATAAATTGCTGAAGAAAGTGAGTGAGCAAAGAAGGTTGTATATATTAAATGAAATGGGTAGATAGATATAGAGTAAAATGTAGAAAAAATTAATAACTAGGGGAGAGGAAAGTGTATGAGAGGAGTAAAAAGAGAGAGCGTTGTAAGTGATATACGCATGGGGCTATGTGAGTAAAAGAAAGGAGTGAACAGAATGGATCAAAGGAAAAGCGAATAAAAGATATATCAGCAGAGAAAAATATGGATAAAGGGACTAAAGACGTTTAGAAAACAATACATTTGTAGAATGTTTCAGATAGCTGAGAAAGGAAAGGTGGTTCAATTGTAAGATGATGAGATTAGGTGATTGAAGAAAAGGATAAAATGGTAGAAATAAGTGAAGGGATCTAAGAGGTTTAGGGAACGGTTAGAGCTACGAATTGATCTAGAAGGTTAAGTGAAAGGATAGGGTTACGCAGAGATATAGAAGGTTGAGGGAAAGGATGGAGGTAAGCAGAGTTCTAGAAGTTTTATGGAAAGGATAGAGCTACGTAAGATCCAGAAATTTGAGGGAAAGGATAGAGCTCCGTAAGATCTAGAAGTTTGAGGAAAATGATAGAAGTACACAGAGATCTAGAAAGTTGTGGAAGAGGATAGAGCTACGTAAGATCTAGAAGGTTGAGGAAAATGATAGAGGTACACAGAGATCTAGAAGGTTGAGGGAAAGGTTAGAGCTACGCACAGATATGGAAGGTTGAGGGAAAGGATAGAAGTACGCACAGATCTAGAAAGTTGAGGGAAAGGATAGAGCTATGCAGATATCTAGAAGGTTGAGGGAAAGTATTAAGGATTGCAGGGATAGGTGAACATATAAGGGATTTGAATGATAGGATAAAAGGGACTGACTAAAATAAAATAAAAATAGATTGATCAGGGAAATCAAGGGATAATATATATTGAAAGAAGACCAGATAAAGAGACCGGGCTGTTTATGGAGAATATAAAAGAAGAAGAAACCTAGAGTAAAAACAAAATGTGATTACTGGAGAGGATGTAAGAATAAGACAACCTGTGTAAGGAGTTTGGGATAGAGGATGATTATGATCAAAAGTAAGGGTAAAGGCTGTTCAGGGAGAAAATATACGTAGGTTTAGTTATTTAAAGATAAATTTTGAGAAAAATAGTAAAATAAAAGGGATATGAACAAGGAGTTAAAAGTAAAGAAAAAGCAATGGTATAGTTAGAAAGATGCGCCTGAGATGGTATCTAGCTTAACACCAAATGTGTAAGAATAGAATTTAATGGGAATGGGCAAACAGAGTGTTTTAAAAATTAAATCAATACGGGTGCTTGTTATTAATAAAACTACATGAAGTTTATCTAATATGTACGCGTATCTTCTTGCACATTTAAATCTTCTTGCGATTTTTCTAATTTAAACGCCAAACAATGTGTGCACTTAAGAACGATAACTTCTCAGATTATTATTATTATTATTATTATTATTAACAGGACTTATGATTTTATGATGGTTTCTGATTATTAAAAAAAAAGGATCGTCTCGAAACTCGAACTTAATTTTCACGTCCACTAAACTAAAAAACCTACATACATTAACTATACATCTAGAAACCTTTTTGAACTTATCTTGCCGAGTCTTAAATCCTGTTCATATTGGGTCTACGTTCTGACAAACGTAAATCAACTTTTTAATCATGTTTGTAAACAGTCAAAATTTTTATACTATATATTATAAAGTTGGATTTTTAGTTTACTTTTTAATTAATTAATTAATTAATTAATATAAACGTGAACATTTTTTACATTGGGACTATAATGGATCTAGACGATATTTATACACCTGTGAACTCAAAAAGTGAATTTTATCATTCTTTATTGTCTCTCTCTACCTGGACTTCTGGATTTAGTTTAAACTTAACATTAATATATTATATGGTCATATCTCGATTTTAAATCTTGATTTAAACTCTAGCTCCAATATCAAGAGTATTTACCAACGAGTGATTTTTAAAAATTGAAATTTTTAGAAAATGGCTTTAATGATTTTATTCACATGTGTAGCTGGGGAATGTTTAACATGATAAATTATACTCCATCAATTTTTATTTAAGAAAAAAAGTATTTTAGGGCAGTTTACAAAAAACATATTTTTGAAAATGTTGTCACAAACTAACAAAAATTAGTTATATGAAAAAGAATTTACGATAGATTGTTGGTTTTATTTTTACACATTATTTAATATAAAATATGTAAAAAACAAAAAAAAAATCACAAGGATGGATGGAAGATTTACCATGTTACGGTGAATATTCTTACCTTTTCTAGTCCATGAGGGCTCCACTCTGACTGAAAAGAACGAACCTCATGTCAACGACTTCTTCGAGCCCCTCATTCCAAGTGCACCTTATTCCCCCCCGGGAAGGGCCTACTAAAAGAGCCTACTATACAGCCGCTGTCGTGGAAGAATGCGCGTCTCTTTATTTCAAGGATGAGAGGGATGTTCCCTTGTTCTGTACCGTTGTGATGTGTTGTACGATTGAACGCGAGGGGAGTAGTGGTGCCGTGGGGGTGGGGGATGATGCGTGGCGTAGTTTGGCACTGGTGGTAAGGCGTTCGTTTGGTTTCGGGAACTCCAACTATTCCAATATCATGCTGTATATATGAAGGAGAATGATGTTCTGAAGAACAGTGGGAGGGGATGGAGACTCCGTCCGTTTCTTTTACGTTTCTAGTTCTTTTCAATAAGGACTTTTGGTCGTTGCTATTTTACTTTGTATAAAACTTTGTAGTGTCAACTAAAAAAAAAATACATGCGTTTGGCTAGGATATTATTTTTAAAGAATTTAATTTACCATTTTTAGATTTATATAACACTGTAAAACATACTCGTAAACTATCTAATATTTATTTTTTATTGTTATTATATTTTATTAAATTATATATTTATATTAAGCTGCTTTTCATATTATACTATGAATTATTTCTAACTAAGCATCTATAGTAGAGAGACCATTAGCATCATAATCTCATATTATATTAAACTAAAAAAAACACAATATAGATACATCAATTGAGAGTAAATGGCTGGGTTAGGGTGAAATAATAATAATCATTTAATAGTAGAATAGGTGAAATGATAAAAACATGAACGCCCAAACAACTCTCATTCAGTGAACAACTAACTCTATACCATCCCTTCAACGAAGGGATATTTAAGACCCTCCCAATTATCTCACGGTCGATAAATCAGAGACAAGATTATTCTCGAACCAAAAAACTTATCAAATTGTATTTTTATACATTACTCAGTTGACGTCAATGAATTTAGACCATTCTTATATATATATATAAATATATATATATACACACAAGAGTTTGTTGTATTTGAAAAAAAATTCTTTAAATTGTCTCACTGATCTCAATTTCACCGTTTTCTTAAGTAAAATAAAGAAAACTGAGTCTCGATGCGTCGTCTATTTTTATCTGAATGACCTAAAGTTCGAAATTATCTGTAGAAGGGTTNTGGGTTAAATAGTAATATTCTCTATCAAGCTATGCTATTAGTTTATTTTTTACATAATACGTAAAAATAATATTTTTTTTCCCTTGGCAATTAAAATAGATTATTCTTTAGTATGCATCAAGCCAGAAAATCATAACGGTAAACTTTTAATTATAAATTACGACCCTCCCGCCCCTTTTTTCCTTCTGCCACGAAAAGGTAGTTAAAAGTAGTTTTTTTTTATAACATGTGTGCTACTAATTAAGTTTTAATCCAAAGTACAATATGTTTGGGCAGGTGGAGAGGCAGATATTGCGAAGATTAAAGTAACAATATAGTCTGGGGGAGAACATTGTAGGGGGTGTAACAGATAATTGTTCTCAAACAAGTTCCATTTTTCAATTTAAATTAACTTGGGTGTGTGTATGTGTATGTGCGTGCTTCTCTCCCCCCCTCTTTTCACTGAGGAACATTTCAATCAATGAGTAACATGGGTTGCTATTGAATATAGGGGAGTGTGGGGTAAAGTGGAGCAAAGGGTTAGGTAGGAGCAATTACTGGTGGACAATGTGACGAGCGGGACAACGTATGTCCCCATGGGATGGCCTTTAACACACGTGTTTCATTACACTAGGACTGCACGTTTATGTTCTACCGTTCCCATAGACCACTGGTGGCAAGTATAGGAACTAACCACACCCCCTATATTGGAAGGGTATTTCCCCCTCCTCTCCTAAACCCATGAATCTATATTGGGATCGCCATATCACTAAATTTCAAGAGCCTCCCGCGACCCCGGCCCTCCCTCAACTCAAATACACACCTTATGAATTTATAGTGGGATTGCCATGGAAGAAACACATCTTATAGATGAAATATATGTATAACACACCACGTCTTAATATCTGTTCGGGCCATACGCAGGTGCACCAACTACGCTAGTGTGTTGGGAATGAAAAGGGTTAAATTTAGAGGAATTTTAACCGCATTCTAGTGGTAAGAGTCGAAAACAATGTAGGTAAATATACCCTCAGTGCTTTTAACTTTGATTCTAACCCCGAAATACCCGTCATAGGCACACAAAATATTGCGAAAGTAATGTATTTGTCCTTGCGGCCACCGAAGCGGGTTAAAACTATATTAAAGTTGCTTTCATGGAGCAATGAATTTGCCCTTCAGGAAGTTATAGCTACAAAAAATGAAAAAAAACTAGCGTTCACTTCCAACCCACCTTAAGGTCATTCGACAATAAATAATGTATTGCACAGTTTTAATAAGTGTATAATTTATAAGTTATAAAATATATTGATTCAATGATTTCAAATCATCAGTTCACGAATTATAAGGGATCAAACGTAATATTTTATGCTTTTTATGTACCATTGTTGGTAAAGTAATGATTTAAATTTCTTATAACTTGACATTCATATGAGGTGTGTACAATTAAATATCTATAATACACTAGAAAGTTTTTTTAAATGTATAAGTTGTTTGTAAGTGTAAAAATTACATAATTATAATCCTATATAAATACCTCAATAATTTTGATTTAATCTAATTTTGTGGTACACAATGTTGTTATTTAGAATTAATTGATCTAAACCCAACTCTACGCGCTAATTTTATTAAAGTGTCTGATTTGACCATTGCAACTATCTATTTGGAATGTCTCATGGAATTGCTTGTTTTGACTGTACCGATTGTAGTGACAACTCAAAATTGCAGAACATAATATGCCAGGCCGAGGCAGACAAATAACACACTCAGGTAAAGTGGACGCCGGTTTCCTGGTCGGTATTTCTGGAATGGGCAGAAACTTTAAATTCCCAGCCAATATGTTATAGACTCAACAAAATATTAGTAATTCTCAATGTCGAGTGGGAAAGGTAAGTTCATTCCTAACTGAAGACTAAACTGATCTAACCGTCGGAGTAGAAAGGCTGTTGCCGCCACTCACCGTCTGCTACTGTAGTGTGTTGTGTGTAATTGATTATCAGCGCGGCTAGGCGGCACGAAACTGTACCACTCAATTATCCTCGCTCTTTTTTTTTTTCCTTCCAATCTCGCTCTGCGACTAGCCGGCGCAAGCTACGGCGGCTCGGCCGGCTACTTTACGTGTCAATAATCCTCTAGGGCTACACACACACATGCATGAACACATACAGACACGCACATTTGTTTCCCCTTCTACCTCGTATCATAATTATTTTATCTCGTTCTCTCTCTTTTTTTCATATGTATCCAATTTTTCCTTCTCTTTCTCTGATATCTTGCTTTCACTTGTAGCAGCAATTGATCATCTTACGTACACTTTTTGGTTCCCCAAGTTTTAAAACGATTCAACGTTAGATCTCCCATTATGAAAATTTACACTGCTATATCGTGAACCTCCTATAAACTCGGCAGCAGAAAAGTACCAATAATCACCGGTACACTTTTTATAGTTACGTGTCGACCTCAGTGGTCTTGGGGTAAAGTGCTCGCCTCAGGACCCGATGTTCGTGGTTTCAAACCCAGCCGAGATCGACGGATTTCTCTTAAACGATAAAAACCCGTAGCACAACTTCCTTAGGAAGGGAAGTAAAGCTGTTGGTCCAATGTCAATTGGGGTATGTAAAAGAACTTTCGAAGGTGTGTGCAAATATTTTTCCCGGCAAAATTGGTTCGCTCTTTCGCTCTCTAATAGAAATTCTCGTGTGATGATATAATCAGTCGGTTCAGAACGTGCACATTAAATACCTCAATTAAATTAACACAAAAAACGTGAGATTATTTCAATTAATAGATGTAATAGGCTATAAAGGCTATGTGTTTTCATGATTACATAGAGCGATTTTCACAGCGAGCAAATTCAAATAAAGCGATTTAAACTCACGATTTCGTTCAGCTTAAGCTTGCCATTTTCAATATTTGTTTAGTTGAAATAATTCGTCCTTTAGAATAACAAATTGGACATTGACTAATCATATAAGGGTATGGAATAGTAAAGGACTAAACGCCAATACCCGTATCGATGGTACCCTGGTCTATGTCGTTGAAATAGACTAGATTGCAGGTCACCGTAAGGTCGAGATTCGAATATCTATCGGTCGAGTGAAGTTTTACACACGAGGTTTATCTGTGTGGCTCTCCTATTTCCTATTCACGCTAATGCGGGTTCATTTATTCTACCTTAACTATCGTTAAAATCATGACGTTATTAACCTTGGTGTGTAACATTCTTTTTAAAAACGATCTAAAGCAAAAATCTACGATTTGAAGAAAGTAAGATGACGTTTGTATTAACTTAGTAATATAATCATATTTTAAAGAAAGGATTAATATATTTTTTCGACATATAGGGCCTAATCAATTGTGTAAAACTATAATAATGTACATTGATTATTTTAAATATGTGTTTCAGAATGATCATTTCGTTAAAATAATGTGAAAATAAATCTAATCTGCAGAAACGTGCCTTTAATCTCGTTATTTTTTATTATTTACTTATTTGCCCTCTCTTTATGTTCACACATACTTACTATATGGCATTAGGAACTGGTAAGTTCGTTGCTGCACTTAAAAAGGTACGCCACATATCCTTATCTTAAGCTAGTTCTATACAGTCCACCTCATTACACCCTATTTCTTTCAGTTCCATTCTAGTGCTATCCTCCTGTCTCCGTTTAGATCTTCCCATTGATCTCCTTCCATTGGATTTGCTAGGCAGTACACAGAACACGATTCTCTTTTCTCCCATTCGCACTGCATGTCCTGCTCACTATAATCTGTGAGACTTGATTATTCTAGTAAAATCTTGTGATGCGTACAGGATATGTAACTCATCATTATTTAACCTCCACTTCCAAGAATCTTGATATTTTTTTGAACCAAATATCTTCCTAACATCTTGTTTTCGAACCCCATAAATTGGTTTACGTCATGTAAAGTAAGAAAGCACATTTCACACCCATAAAGAACAACCGGTAAAACTATTGTTTTGTATATTCAGAGTTTTACATTCCTTGAAAGCAGGCGAGACGTTAACAACTTACTGACCGCATAGATTTCCAGACTTTTCTATCTTCCTAGTTACAGTTCTATTATCGTTATTGTTAGTTAATTGTTCCTAAATATTTAAACTCATTAACCCTGTCAAATGAGATGTTGTTCGCAGTAATCTATAAATAATTATTGACCCCTCTCTGTATTCTCTTTGTGATAACATACTTAGTCTTTTCAGCGTTCCCTTCTAAAATATTTTTCTGACTAGCCTCTAATAAAATGTCTGCATTTCTTACAACAGCTCCCTTACTATTTCCCAACAAAACTAAATCATCCGCGTATCCAATTAGCTGCATTGTAACGTTTAGTGTAAATCCTTCCTTTTTTGCACTAACCTAATACTCTAAGGATAGATTAAAAAGTAATAGGTAAAGTGCATCTCCTTGTTTCAAGTCAACCCATTATGTATTTTGAAAGTATCTGATAAAGTGGCATTCAACTCTTAACCTACAGGTGACCTGGTGGTCTAGGCGTAAGGTGTCAGACTTCTGTGCTGAGGGTCCAGGGTTCAATCCTTGGACCCGGCACAGATTTATCTCATTACCAAACCCTTACTTCACCTCCGACAAGATGTGTATTAATCACAACTTGTGAATGTGTGGAATGCCAGGCCTCCACCGTGGTTCGTATCCCAAGTTAAATTGTAGGTCCTCCATTTCATATCATTACCCTACCATTACACATTAGCGTAAGTGCGTATAAACCGAACGGATAGTAAGACGCGATGCTAATAATAATAACTCGTACCCTTCCACGCGTATTCATCTAATTCACCTCCCTTAGCTTGACAAGTTTTTTTTGGTATCCTAAACTTAGCTAAAATTTCATATAATTCGTTTGTTTAACTGAATGCATAGGCTTTTTAAAAATCTTTGTATTGTGGATGTACCGTTATTTTTTACTCTCACTTTTTTTCTTAATATCTGCCCACTAGTAAAGATCTGATCCGTTGTTTTATGTTGACACATTTATAGTTTAAATATTATTATTCACTTCATTATTTTAATGCCCAAGATTATTTTCAGTATGAAACTAAGCTCAAGATTAAATTTAATTCTTGTTTTGCGTTTGCTGTACAAAGTTGTATCACTAGCTTGTTGTAAATGTAGCGGCTCTTCCGCTTTCCCTTGCTCTCTCTCTCGCTCTATCTCTCTCTCTCTCTCTCTCTATATATATATATATATATTCACCAACTGGAAATAGTAATATGTGTGTATATATATATATATTCCTATTTCCAGTCGGCGAATGAATATAGTTGCAAAGGCTTGGAGTGTACAGGCGTGACGCAGTTGGTTGAGCATTCAATGGACCATGAACTTAACAACGCTGGTCAAGGTTCAACTCTTTTTACCATGGCGGATACGATCTTTTAACATGACTTTTAAACAAAACATTTATTTCTCGCGGATGGTGGTTTGATTTCATGCACATTTGTATTATCTGCATTTGTATGTAGACTTATTTTATTTATTATTTTTATTATTTTCAAATCCAAACAAACTATTGCAAATTCTTGGTTAAAAAAAGCTATTCCTGCGTAGGTATAGTTGAAATGAATGGTGAGTATTTAGTTTAGTTTTCGATTAATTTTATTAAATGAGAGCTAACAGTCTACATAAACCTATACTAGGCCAGTATTTTGACCATATATGTACACTCTGTCCATCCTGAAAGGTAGCAATATTTTTTAATCATTGAGTTTAACTACCTGTTCAGTTTATAGGCCTACACATATGATAAATACGCTAATAGGGTAGGGATGAGGAAGGAAATCTACCCTCTGTTACATGGAAACAGAGTGGGGAAACTATTTAGGAAAAAAAACCCTTCAAATCCGACTGGGATTCGATCCCTAATCTCTCTGTCATCAGCAGTCCAGTCTCTCCCGAGATTGATGCCTTAGACCAGTGGTTCTTAACCGGGGGACCGTCAAAGGTTTTTTTTGGAGGGGACTTCGAAAAAATAATTTAAAATGTTATTTGCTTGTTACTGAAGCCAATTATCTTAAATTTTACGTTTTGAAAGAAATAATTGATGATCGTAAGCATGTAAGCACAGTAGACTCTAAATTTTCCGGGGTAATGCAGGGTAGGGGAAGAATGGGTAGTAGAAATCACGGATAGTACAAATAATCACCATCTTTCACCATCGCCATTCAAAATTTGCTGCCCTTTATTTCTACTTATTTATGCAAAAAGGGATTTTCCACGATAGTAAATATTAAAACGAAGCAGTGAAACCAATTCCAAATTGACTCCCGCATGCGAATAGCATTAAGTAATACAATGTAAACAAGAATAGACAGATTATTGGAATGTGTTCAACAACAGAGATCCCATAATATACATTTAGGTAAGTTAATTTCTGTTTTTCTATTTGTTTGTTATCATAATCAGTAAATAAAGCCACTATTTTAGAATAAATCATAATGATTAATATGTTATTAAAAACTAGGGGGCCGCGAAAATATTTTAGGATATTTAGGAGGCCGCGAGTCATAAAAGGTTAAGAACCACTGCCTTAGACCGTTCGGCCATTTAAGCGGTTGGTAGTGCTCTTATCTTGACCGATTGCACTATTGCCCCTATCTTATATAATTGCATATAATTTCATAACATATCCATCATATACGGTATAGGGTGTACCGTAACATGTGGGACCCACTTCAACGGTGACCAGTAGACACAAAAACATGTCCCATTTGACTTTGCTTCCGAGCTATAGTCACGTTTATACTCCAGTAATGTGGAGCCGATTAACATTATAAGAAGTTTTTTTAAATTCTTAAAAAACATTATAAATGGTAGTAAGGAACGACATATATAATACTAGATTAATTCAATTTTAAGTAGAACTAAAAATGGAAATTTTCTAAGGAACAAGGGAATAAAAAATAAGAAATAATTCAATTTTAAACAAAATTTTTTCAGTCACATATTTTTATTCAAATATGCCTTGTTAATATATTATCAACCAAAAATCTAGTCATTTATATGTTTCTCTAATATTAGCCAAAGAATAATTAATATTTTATACATGTTAATAATGTTTTAATATGTTTACAATTGTGATGTTCATAATATTTTATTATCTGTTATAATACTAATGTATAGGAACCTTGGCTTGTAAGTAAATTGCCAAACTTTTCAATATATTATATCTATGTGCTCATATAGCCATCATATTTATACATTTAATCTTCGATTTTAACTTGACTTGTAAATGAATTACTAAAACTTTTCTAAATAGTGGATTTTGTGCTCGTATAGCCGTTATATTTAAGCATACTTCTTTTTTGATCTTGTATCAACTTTACACAGCTGATAATCCCATTTCTATTTAAAATTGAATTAATCTAGTATTATTAAAAGAAGTGTTAAAAATGGCAACCTTCAGTTTGAATATAAGCCTGCAATCGTCGTATCGTAGAATGCCGCATTATTTAAAAAAATATCAGGGTTAACTTATAGAACATACCCAGTCAACAGGTCGAGAGATAACGAGTATGGTATACAAACCGTTAAGTGAAACCACTTGCCTGTCACTCTTAAACAATCTCAAATGGGACTTACGTTTGTATTAACTTTTACATTGTTTTTGTCTCTTTTGTCCGCTGATAAAGTGGGTCCCATATGCTACGGTTAATTCTTTATATATAGCCACATTTCTAAGACCTAATTTATTGACTATGTAAACTTGCACGAATATAAAAAAGAATAGATTATATGGTTTAATATGCGCCAATTAAATGGCAACTAATCTCCACGGCTGCTGGCTACCATCGTTGACTTCAGAATGGCTGTTTCCAAAAATGCCGATAAAGAAACAATGGCTACTTTATTGTACAGAAAACAATGTACTAACCCATTTATAAATAAGCTGTTTAAAAAAACTCAAAACTTTCTATATAGCCTCGCGTCTCCATAAGGAAGTAGTGAAGCTCAAGTCATAAAGATATCCCCCCTCACCCTCCCCAATCACAAATTTGTTTTTATTTCCTTTCAACCACTTCAAGTGAATTGTTTTATTTGTGGAAAAACATTGGTGATGGGAAGAGTTACAATGGCGTTGAAAGGGAAAAGGATGATCTCCATTACTGCGACGTGTTTGAGTGAGCCGGGGAGTGGCTTTGCTTCAGGATGTTAACTGTCCCTAGGATTCTAGGATAGGCTGTAATAACTTAAACTCTACAGATACACGTCGCTGATAAAAACAAAAATAACAATTTGGCTCTCGGATTTTAAATTTTCAAAACCATCTATTTGGACATCCGATAGTTGATGTAGCTCTCTTTCACTTTATCATATAGAGTAAGTATTATCACAACCGTAAACATTTATGACCTGCAGATAATGATAAATATTAACGTTTTATATTATTCTAAAATGTGTTTGTTATATTTCTGTCTGTCCTTCTCGTTGTATATGCCTGTAACTGAGGAAGGCGTTTTGATAGATTTAAATTAATTTGATTTTATAAATTTTAGATTAAAGTGACCATTTATTTCATTTAATTTTCAGGGACATGCATTCTAATCAGTGTTTGTAGCTCGAGAAGGTGTTGCCATTTAAATAGACATAATAAATGCTTCAGTAATGTTTTTTATATTCTTACTATTAGATAAAGTAACTAAATAAATAAGTTCTTTGAAATGTAGTGAGATGTATATTTATATTTTAAAAGAAGTAAGCATTACGCCTTATCATACTTGACCAATTAATTACCAGGCCTCGATTGCAGTGTGCCAATTAATTATTGTCCAAAACTATAAAATCTAAGGTAACTGAATGAAGTGATTTTTTTTAAAAGGTGTCTTGGAAGGGAGCAAAGATTTCTAATCGTTGAAGTTTTTTATGACAGAAAAAATATTATGGCTAAAATAAATAAACGATTTATTTTTTCAATCGATAGGCCTACATTTAGTTTTTTCCCTCTAATATGTAATTCAAACATTTATTGAATATTTTTATAAGGTTAGCGGTATTTTACAATAGAATATTTAAATGAAGAGAAAAAGTATTTGTCAATTTACGCAATGACTATGACATATACTAAAAAACTGTTAAGATTATCATGTGTAGAAAATTAAACTGTACGTAGTTATTTAAGCAATATTTGATTTATTTTGCCAATAATTATTTTTTGCTTTCCCTTCCATCCTTCCTTAAGTGGAAGAGGATTATAAAAAACAAAAGCATTGCGTAAAGTTTAGAACAATCTTCTCGATCCTACCGGGTCAAAGACCAAGACATTAGCACACACCCAACTGTAACTCAATTATACCCACGTTGGTGGGTACAAGGGTGGTTGGCCGGTTTAGGGGAGGTCGTGACTTAAATCCAGGCTGGGTCTGTTGAGTTGCTTATTCCGAATAGGTCACTCCCTCCCCTTTTCAACCGCAAATGCATGGACACTTCCTACAAATTAGTTTCTCAAAATGTAGGGGATTGAGGACCACAAAATATACAAAATGTTAGGGGACCTACGGGGACCTGTGAGTAGGTGGGAACTGGGGCGGAGGGAATGATGCATTAAAAAAACCATTGTTTTCAGGCACATTAATTTTAGGGCTATAAATATGGGCAAAAATTAATTTAATAAATTAAATATTGATAAATTATATATAATTACATTTGTTTAGTTATTTCTAGCATTCTAAATTTCATACATTTTGGTGACTTGTGACCAAATAAATAAATAGAGCATAAGATGGATATTTAATATTCATTTTTTTGCATTTAAACTTTCTGAGATCTTGCGGACCACTTGATAGGCCATCGCGTACCATAAGTGGCCTGAGGACCACACGTTGAGAAACATTGCTTTAAATTTTATTTTATCTCCTCCATAAATAGGCCATTAATCTAAAGGGGTATATATGGAAAGACCGGACGGGTAGTAAGACATTAAGCACTACCAAAAATGTCAATGTTATTAGTAGTTGAAAGTCTGCCATGTTTTACAATAGATATTATTGTTTCTATTTATCTGTACTTTATTATGAGCTTCATTAGCTCTATTAACTTTGGATGTGTGTATTCTGAATGACTGAATGAATAATTTAGTGAAAGACTTACACTCATCCCTTTTTAGCTGATTGGAAAGCATTAATATTAACTACAGTTCAAGTTTGAAATATGCAAGTCAAATAATGAATCATAAATCATTTCTCTCTTTATTAATTTGAAATGTGATCATTTTGAAACGTATGAATTTTAGTGAAATACTAAATTAAGTTTGACTGTTTTCGCTGTGGATAGTCAGTAACAGAAACATTTACATGTTGGGGGAATATTCTATAGGGGCCTATCATATGCCCGCATCAGTGGGCACGCGATCTAAACGTCAAGTTCATCTTGTCTGGTTTCCCGGTGATGTGGAGGTTGGGGTTTGATTCCCGTCTGGGTGTGCCGAGGGTGATTTTCGTTAAATTGTATTATATTCATCCTTCACTCAAATGTGGGTACATTTTCTCTCAATTATAAATTCCTTATTCCTATCTCAATGACGTTATTAAAATTGGCATAACCAGTTCGGTGCTCAAATGGTCTAATGCGTCATTATCGCAATAGACTAAACTGCCAATGACGGGTAGAGTGGGGGTTTAAATACCGGTCTCCTCTATTGGGGAGAATTTTTCCTAAGTGATTTTACACTTTCCCTCAACACAAATGCGGACACACTTCCTCTTAATTCAACCTTCCTCATCCCAATACATTAGTGTAATTAATAGGGTATAATGTAAACGGGTAGTAAGACGTAATGCTAAAAACATATTGGCATATCCTGCACGGGTAGTAGGCTAGTAATACAGGGTGGGTAGAAACAAAGAATATTATCTATTACTGAAATAATTACATAGTAATTACTTTAAATTTAATACATCTATTTAAATTATTGGGTGTACTAAACATCGCAATTATAAATTTCAACTTTTAGAAGATGTTCAGATTATATTTCTATTTTGATATTGTGTATTATTCAGCCTAATTTTGCATTTTTTATCACAATTTTTACTAATAAAGGAATATTATTTAAACATAATTTAATATTTGGTAACCATTCCCTGTAGTTTATTTTACATGCTAAAAATAACAATGCTACTTTATAGATTCCCGGGTACACCATCTAGTTTTAAATATGCCATAAAAACATGTCATGTTTATGACAACCAGTTTATTAAACTGAAAATGCAAGTAGTTTTTCTAACTGACTGTATTTACGACCAGAATGAAGCTAATAATATTTCCTACCAAAGTAAAAAAAATAATAAAAATTCTCAAGAATGCAATCTAAATTGACACCTATGTAGTTCGCGTTGCTCAGCTTTATCACGGTTCGTCGGACTCGGCTGCATGGTAGGCCTATTTGCATTTTTTTTCTCATGTCAAGTTATGTCATATAAAATCTCGAATTATAAATGTAACTTCACGTCAACATTTCATAGATCCAATACACTAATACAATTTCAATACTAAACATCTCAAAATTATAGGCCTTTCATCACTAAAAAGTCATTCCGGTCACTAAAATCGCTTGTATTCAAGTTTAAAATCTGTTCATTTTATGTCAAGAAAAATATTTAAAAATATTTTTGTGGTAAAGTTTCCATTTGAATGAGTGTTGAATTGTTAAAAGTATGACCTACCAAATTTTTTAAATAAAGTATTCAAAATATGAGTTTAATATTATTTCATTTTTTTTCTTCTAATTTTGACAGTGTGCTTCAGGATTTTATATCGTAGTAATCTTGAATAATACACAAAAAAAATGTCAGTTTCATGGTTTCAATACTATTTTATAGAATTGTAAAGTTTATTTCTTCGTACTGGTCTAATCTGCAATACAAATAGTGATCTTTATAATTATATATGTACGTTGGTATGAATACAGAATATGTTCACATAGGTAGATTCTTACATTATGGATACCAAACATGACAAAGGTTGGCATAGCGTACATGTTTGGGAGTACTATTTAAACCGTACATTCCAACTGCAAACGAACTTCCGATATCAGGTGTACCTACATTTATTGAATAATCGTTTTTATTTTATTTTATTTATTTAGCACCGCGTCTTACTACCCGGTCAGGTTATACGCTTAAGTACTAATTACGCTAACGGGTTAGGAATGGGGAAGGTTGAATATTAGGGAAGTGAACCCGCATTTGCGTGGAGGGAGAGTGGAAAACCATTTAGGAAAAATCACCCCCAGTTCACCCGACCGAGATTCGAACCTCAATCTCCCCGTCCTCGACAGTCGAGCTCAACACGACTAGCGCGTTAGCCAACTACGCCACCGTTGTGTGTTAAGGTATTCAATGGCCGAGTGAGGTATAAAGTTGGAAGTTTCAAAACTTTAACATGTAATTAAATAATAATTAATTGTTGTTAATCAATTAAAGGAATTCCTCCAACTTGTATCGCAACCTCATGCTTGATATATCTGCCATCCAACCAGAAACTCTTGCACCTGTGTTATGCACTGAATGCCGTAAGCCCTACTGGATACGTGTTCGTACTCCAACTTGCATGCTTTATTGGTAATCGATGCAATCGTGTTGAACTGTCGGATTGGCCGGCATCCGGAATCTGTCGGATCTCATTCTATCTCTATTTACCTTCACGTCTATGATTATATTTGATTCTCGTATACAAGCTTGGTCTTCCATCACCTAGAACTAGCTGTATTTTAAATAGTTTCCTCTGTATTAACCAGTAGAATATTATATAGGGTTTATTTCTTTTACTTTATTAATTCATCTTGATACCTTTCATTAGATGCGATTATTCTTATTTTCTTTGTGTTTCTTTAATGTCTTATAAACAGCTCTCATTATTTTGTGGTCAGTAATCCATGCTAAGTATAAAGTATATTTTCACAGTAAGTTCGGTCTTTATTAATATAATTTAATATTCAGTTCGTGACATTAGTAACAATTTGTTTTCCTCCATCGGTGTTATGTATTCTGTTTTAAACAGGGCTTCCTTTTTGAATATATAATAAATATATAAAAAAACGAAATTAGTCCGGTTGAATAAAAATTAAAAATGTAGACTTAAATATTCTTTGTTTCTTTATGGGTTCCTAAAAATGTATTAGTTAAATATAAGTTAAATTACGTCTTTATATCTTTGACCAAATTTACTGTGAGTACATAAAGTGTGCGGCCTTGTAAGAAATTTGTTAAGTCAAATGCGGCCTTCCAATGTCAAAAGGTTCCCCACCCTTGGCTTAGAAAAATGCCACACATATGACTATCTTATTTTAATGTTTTTTTAAAAAAAAGGGGGAGGGGTATCTCAAAGAGGAAATACCCAATAAAACTCTAAATAATTACTTGTTCAATTTTTTTAAATGTTTAACTTTCTCTCATTTGTAAATTTTCTTGCTAAACAAAACTTTCAAGCTTGTTTGTATCCGTATGAACTGAGATTATTTCGCCTGAGTCAAAAATAAATAAACATATATTTTCCGTTTAGAAGTGGAAGCTATCTATTTTGATATATTATAGTGTTGCTCTCTTGGACCAGTCCGTTTTTGTTTAGATAGTTTATGAATAGCTAAAAGATATAAATCTTCATAATCTAATTATTTATAATCATCGGTAAATTTGAAACGGTATATAGCAAAGGATCAAAGGCTAATACTCCTTATAATACTAAATATTCATCTCATTAACATAATTATTTCATAACCTTCACAATATATTCTAGTTCTATTAACTATTAGTTTGTTAATTTTAAATAAGATTTTGAAATAGCTAATCGAGCGACTGACTTTGACCTTGGGTATATTAATTCATTCCGGACTTGATTAGCAGATACTTGTTTTTCAACACTTGGTTCACCCAATCTGTTTAGTAAATTTTTTTAGCACCCTATCTTACTACCCATTAGGGTTGTACGCTTATGTACCAATAATGATAATGGTATATTGAATTAGGAAGGTTATATTTAGAGGAAGTGCACCCGAATTTTCGTGCAGGGAGAGTGAAAACTCATTTTGGAAAAACCACCCATAGTACACCTGACCGAGATACGAACCTTGATCTCCACGTTTTCGGCAGTAAAGTCTATTGTGAAAGTAGTGCCTTGGACCATGCGGCCACCGAAGTGGGTTGAATTGTAATTCACTTATTTTAAATTAACTTCTCTCGTTTTGTTCCCACAAACATTTTTAATTTTTGTTAAGATAAGTCTTTACAAGTTTAAGAATAGGTAGGCCTACCTGTACGAATGTAAAATTATAATTGGATTCGCTGGGTTACAAAACTTTTATGGTTACTATCCCATCTTTCCGGCATCGGTGGACATAAAGACCAACCAAATATCAGTATAGGTTCAAGAATAAACGAATAAAATAATCCAACGGTATTCATTTTGTTAGAAAAATATATGTGGTTAATTAAAAATCACCCGCTTCGGTGGCCGCGTTGTCTGACGCGCTACTCTTGGAGTAGGCTAGACTGCCGATGACGGGGAGATCGAGGTTCAAATCTCGATAGGGTGTACTGAGGGCGGTTTTCCCTAAATGGTTTTCCACTCTTCCTCCACGAAAATGCAGGTACACTTCCTATTAATGTAACCTTCCTAATCCCTAAAACCGTTAGCATAATTAGTAACATAAGCGCCCGAACGAGTAGTAATACGTGGTGCTATATATATGTATAAATAATCTTAAGACCCAGCCCAAGATAAAGAATTTGAGTTTGAATCCTGGCATGACCGAAAAATATATCATAAAATGAAATTGAATCTTGCCCTTTCACAGAGATGAATTAACGAATAGAGTGCTGGGTGTTGTGTCTTTTGTTGAATTGTTTGTTTGTTCTTTTTATAAACGCGTTTTACATCGTGTTAAGGCTATACGCATGTATAATAATAACTCTAATGGGGTAAGGATGAGTAAGGAAAATTTGTAGAGATTTTCTCCCAGCATTTGCCTGGAAGGATAGTGTGAAACTATTTAGATAAAACCTCCCTCATTAGAACCGGTCGGGATTCGATCTCCCCGTCTTCAGCAGGCCAGTCTAACACGAGAGTGACGTCTTAGACCATTCAGACACTGAAGCGGGTTATTCTTGAATTATGTAAGTTTATAGTTTGTGTACTGATAAAATCAGTTGGTAAATAAAGCGCGCGTGAAAATTCCAAATAAAATAAAACGACACATCCATATTAAGATGGAGTAGCCAGCAGGTGCAGGGGTAGCCCATGCGGGTGACAATCTGTGCGGTTGACCAGTGCATTACAGGCTCGCAGCTCATCTCGACTGCCCCATACAACCCTCCTCGCCCCATTTGAATATTTGATGATGGCCGCGGGTATGCATTATTTCAGGTCGCCAACAACATAGAGAGTAAAGGGGGTGAAGTGGACAGACGGGCCAAGGTTCTCGGGGTGGGTTACAAGGTTGAGTGGGTTAATTCTAGCCCTTGTCTAATCACGGATCAACGGGTGAAGAATATGTCACACTCACCTTCTACAATATTGGCAGCTCTTTAATACTATGGTTGACAGCAGGTGTCGGCCAACCTCTTTTGGTCCCGGTCGACTTAAAATATTATCAAAGGTTCACACATCGTCTCTTCATTCTGCATATGCTTCTTTTTATGTTGGTGTATAGTCTATACCATACATGTTATATTTTATTCCTTAGTACATTTTCAAACTAAACAATTTCATTTGCTTATAACAGGAGTGGATCCAAGGGAGGGCGTGACGGAGCGCTCGTATCTAAAAGTTAGTTAAAGAGATATAATTTCGGGAACATCCCCCAATCTGAAAAAAATACAAAAATTTCATTGGTTCTAATTCACACTTGGTAACGAATAGCATGTATATTTAATCACAGCTTGTGAATGTGAGGAATGCCAGGCCTCCACCGTGGTTTGGATCCCACGTTGAACTGTAGGTTCTCCATTTTATCTAACAATAACCCTACCATTACAAATTAGCGTAAGTGCGTACAACCCGAACGGGTAGTAAGACGCGGTGCTAATAATAATAGCATATAAGTCGAGAGCGTTGAATGTTGTCCCGGCTGAGGTTATAAAAGGAGCTGGCTAGGCCTGAATTGGATACTATGGTTCAATTTCTTTTAATTCTTGTATTATTCTGGTCTTATCTTGGTCCAATTCCTTGTCATTCTTATATTATTCATGTCTCACCTTGACTCAATTTATTTTCATTCTTGTATTATTCTGGCCACACTCTGGTTCAATTACGTTTTTTTCTTATCCATCTCTTGTTTGGCTATAAAAAAAAAGTACTCTTGCTCACAACACTCATTCATCTTTTTAAATCTTGTAGAATCTTCTTCACTATTAGATAACAATTAATTTAAACAACGTAATGGAAAACAAATTAATTTTAATCCTGTATGACCAATTTTTCTAACGACCACTTATATGTAAATCAGAGGTTTCAATATTTTAAATATATTTTACTTATGACGAATAAAACCAAGTGATGATATATACTCTAGTGATTAATAGGAAACTTTTTTTTTCTTTCGTTCATAGGTGTTAATATTATATTATATTATAGAAAAGAAACAGTTGCTTATCACATTACTTTAAGATATTATAGATATTTTTAGATTGTTCTAATAACCACCAACATGTGATATCCTGTTTAAAACGGACTAATACATAAACACATACAAACATACACTACCTGGCTGTAGAAGTGTCAGTAGGTAGAACTTCTCTCTACGGTTGTTCCATACCCGTACAAAGTTGAGTGGGTTAACTCTAGGCCTGTATGTGTCGTAGACCGTAGGGGCGTGTTCGCCACATCATACACATCATACATGTCATACAAAACATGTTGGCAGTGACAGAAATAAAACTATAAAGGTGAATTGGAATGGTGGAATTCAATGGGAGCGAGAAAGATTTTTTGTGTGTGTTTGTGTATGTAAATATATATATATATATATATATATATAGGTGTTATTTTGAAGTGGTATAAATAGAATTTGTGACATTGATATGTCACTTAAAAACACATTTTTATTTTAGATTAGTCTGTATTTAAATATTATGGTAACATTATTTGTTTATTGTTACATTGGGCAGAATAATTTAATATTTTAGTGACTACATCAAAGAATGGCTAAAGAAATTTATACTTTGAGACGACATTTGACAAATTTATTATCTCTTTAGTTCCGTACTTGTTTTGTTTCACCAATTTATCAGTCAAGTGTTCTAGGGATGAGGTAGGTAAAGTTGATTGAAAATGTGCGCTAATATTGGCGTGGAGGGAGAGTGGAGAACCTTGGAAAAAGCACCTTAAATACACTCAACAGGGACTTGGACCCCAACCCTACCCGTATTGGGTAATCCCATCCATTTTGTGGGTTATACTTTAGACCGTGTGACCACTGAAGCGCGTATCTCTTTTAATTGTTTCTTTGTATACATTTTATATCTAGTAATTAGTTTTATATTTAGTGTTATTATATAAAATAAATAATGTTTTTCCATCACATCTTACCACTCCTCCGGCACAGCCGTGTTTAACTACACTAATGGGCTAGGAAAGAGGAATGTTGCCCATTTTACGTGGAAGGAAAGTGGGGAACCAATATGAGTACATCAGGCCAGGATTTAAACCCCAATCACTCCACTACCGTTTAACTAGACTCGGTGAGAGACATGTTGTCAGAGTAGCCACCTGCATGGGTGGGGGG
>CABFWB010000581.1:132608-151049 GCA_902151455.1 Timema bartmani
TTAGGCATCTTAAACTAAATATATACATTATGGTCCGACATGCATACCTTCGGGTGCTCACTACCATTATAACCATACTATATCATAATATATGTACGACAAACAATAACAAATAAAACATTTTATCAAGTACCATATCTTTTTTAATTTACGTTGATTGGTGAATGTATAAACGCTATTATGACAAAGTTACTGGGGCTTTAAAAAAGTAATTAGAGTCTTTAAAATTTGAATAAAAAGTACTGCGCTGTAGATTTGCTAAAAAAATAATCAAAAAACCTCTTCAATTATGTTGGAACTATACTACAATTATTCATGTGATTTAAAACAGACAGGAAAGTTGTTTTAGACGATTTTTCACCTAAGTACGATGATTATTTTATTATAGTTCCTGTACTGGTACTACATACTCATGTGTTTGATTGTAAATACTTTACCCAGGGGCTTATAGTTTATTTACACGTTTGAAATCACGAAGCCGGGAATGAGGTGGCTTACATAAAATAATTGAGACATTGCAGTGAAATGCTTTGTTAGTATTCGCTGAGCTACAAAACCGTGCCTCACAAACTTCCACGTTTTCAACTCAGTTATGTACGATCCAATATCATTAGAATGTAATTATTCTATTTATGTTATTGCTAAATAATGATCAACTCCTTTTAGTAGAACGCTGACTTAAAACAACGACAATGTCATTACTTCCCGGTTCTCCGGCTACCACCACCCCACTACCAAGTTAACTTGTTTCTAAAATCCATAGATTGTTGTATAATAGATTAAACCCTTGGAAATGATGACGCGAGAGGAGAGGGTGGTTTGTATGCGGTAACAGGCCGAACTTCATGAATAATACCCGATGATTCTGCGCACGCTTTTATAACTCAATTGAATGTTCTTGTGGTTTGCGAATGCAAACACACCTCTCGCCTCTAGGGTCTGTGAAGGGAGGTTTTAGTCCGGTTGGTAAGGTGGAGGAATAGAGTTATGGGGTAGTTTGCGTTCTAACAATACATACACAAAAGGGGTGGATGTGCTTTTCCTAACCTTTTAAGGGTCTGTAAATTTCTGTGTTTGGGTACCGCAGGTTACACGGAATTCCTTGTGTTTTAACGGTGTTGATGCAGTGTAATTTAGGCGGACCCCTTAAAAAATGTTTACCTAGATTTATAATAGTTTATCCTAATTACTAATAAAATGTATTTCACCCTCTTCAGGGGCCGAATGGTCTAACGCGTCACTTTCGTGTTAGACTGGCCTGCTGATGATGGGGAGATCGAGGTTCTAATCCCGGTCGCGTCTACTGGGAGGTTTCTTAAATAACTTCCCACTCTCCTTCCACGTAAATATAGGAGGATTTCCTCTAAAATGCTTCCTTCGTCATTCCTACCCCATTAGAGTAATTATCTTATATGCGTATAACTTGAACAGGTATTAAGACGCGGTGATTAAAAAAAATGATATTTCACATTACAGTTTGTCTACAATTAAAGGAACTCAACAATAAAGGGGTTTAATGAGAACTATCGAAAAGGAACACAGCCATTTATATTTTCCAAACATCTACAGGAACTGGGTATACTGATAGTTTTTTTGTTCCTAAACGGTTCTTCACTTTTCCTCAACGCAAATGTGTGTACACAACCCGCAAGCTTTTCTTTCATTATCTTTACCCCAGGGGAGATATTCGGTCAGTCCAGATGGGTAGTAACACATGCATCACGTTGAAAAAAATCCAGCTGAAACTATTTTGTTGATCAATTTGAGAAACATCCGCTTATTTTTGGTTCCGGGTCCTACCACTCGTAGAAACATGTAATCACACTAATTAGTCAGGCATAATAAATGTGGAGTTTGAGGCTATATACCAGCATTTGCTTGGAATTAGAGTGGTAAACCATTTTGTAAGGATCGCTCTCAATATATTTAGCCGAGATTTTAACTCCGACCTCCTCGTCACCGTGTAACATTGAGTTACATTAGAGCTCGCCACCATTCTAAACTTCATTCAAAACTCGCCGCTGATTCATACTACCCGCTACAAATAATATTCAATAAAATTCTAAACCCTACAATAGTACACTTCACTATTGTAGTTCCTGTAAATTGACACAACGTAATAGACAATTCTAATATATAAAATCAATTCTATATAACTGTGGAATACATTGGAATCTGTACTCGCCAAATCTATCTTGTGTAGCAACGACTAGCAACACCGGGTAGAAGCGGAGAGGTGACCACGCCAGCCACTAGACCCCTTGATCGAAGTCAACTCCGACTAAATCAAATAGACACTGAAGACGTCCCGAGCCAAACTATCCACGATCAACAGAATACTATCCATCTGCAGCCTGATGGAAAGTTCCAGAACTACAGAAAAAACATCCGATTGAAGAATCACTGCTCTAGATGAGAAATGGGACAACAACATCAACAAGCTACGTAATGTTCCATTCCTTCTAGAAGGAAGGCCACCGACAGAATGGTTCTTTCCCCCCACCTTGCTACCCTGCTATGAAAAACCCCTATTTAAAGTCCTGTAATCGCATTATTAAAATGACTATTCAACCAACACTGGACGGAGGAAACATAGTTCTAGGACCAGGACTATGACAGGATCATCCATGATAAACTACGAACGTAATTTATGGCGACGTATACTTTGAACATTATAATTCAAAACTTTAACTATTGTATAAGCCGTGTTAGGCGTTGTAAATTTTTACATTAATTTTCTTTGCCAAATGTTGAACTATAAAATGTCTGTCGCCACTTGGGCGCTCGAGACAGCTGTTTATTTTGATCTTTACATTATGATAACTTTTGATAGTTTTTGTGTTGGGTGCGTATAACCCGAACGGGTAGTAAGACGCGGTGCTAATAATAATAATAATTTGTGTTGGTCATGTTTATTAATATTTCATTCTGAAATAATGTTGCAAATAGAATGTTTTGATTTCTTTTGTTATAATGAACTCTTATAAAATTTAACTCTGAAATGTAAATTATATGACAGATAAAAATTAATTAGTGATTAATTTTATAGTTGAGCTTTGCTTAAATGTTTCCGATAGACTTTGTTTATAGTAATATATTAACTTTAAATTCACCAGTAAATGGATGTTTCTAAACTGATAGTATAGGTCATGTAGTCCCGCGGGAGTTTGACTAAAGTCTGTTAGCCAAACTCTCGCGTATTTTATAAATGTCAAATAAATATACCTAATATTTATTATTTAAATTGTTGAAGTCTGCTTTAATTGATGCAGTGCAGACGCATTTGAGACAATGTAATAAGGCCCATAAGGCTCTTATATAAACCTTACAAATTAATTAACTGATTTATTATTTATTTATGTATTCGTTTCAACACTGTGGGTTGTTTGTCTCTTAAAGACTAGCCCATCTGATTGTTTGATATGTCAAGTATGAGAGAAGTTCTCTCTAATGAACTGCGCTAAATAACTGTTTATTTCTAATATGATTTTCCACAGAACTCAGTACGATTATTGAGACCATGTAATTTAACTCTACTTTGCTACTTTGTTTTGCTCTGAATAAATCATTTATGGTATTGTTATTTAAATCTTGCATTTCATGTCCTTTGTAAATATGTAGATTGCAACCCTCCCCCTTCTTTTAAGTTATCGATGGTCGTAAAGAAAGGTTGGAGAGAGGGGTGTAACAACCAGAAAACCAGATCATAAATTAATACATTTGAAAAATGAAACCGGGATTTGAGAATTGAACTCGGTACTCTTGGATAAGTGTGCTAATTCTCGGCCACTGAGCTATCAAGGATTCGTCCCGTGCTCAGGTTTATTCTTCACTCATAGTCTGTGATGAACTTGTGGAAATCATCGGCTACTAAGGAACCTCTACGCAAAATTTCAAGTTTCCAGGCCCAGGAATTGATGAAATACAGTGAGTGAGTGGGTAGGTTTTGCCTATATTTATATACATATATTCACTGTATATATAGGGTGTTTGGAAACTCATAGCCCAAACTGCACATAAAGCTTATTTGAACAAAAAATAATACAAAATACCTATACACTTACATACGGCAAAATAAGCTAATACCATTAAATCGTGTTAAAAGTTTCGGCGTACAGCGCCGGGAGAGCAACGCTGTTCAAGCATGCGTGTACAAAAGGTTGAATAGGAGCTAGGCGCGTGGTACTACACACCTCGACAACTTGGATCACGGTAGCAGAACATACTACGATTAATAGTAAACAACGCACCATTCCATCTATAAATGCGAATACGTTCTGAGGGTCATCATTAACGGTCCTACACCACAGAAATTGCATGCCATTATTACATTTGCTGTGCCTATGCAACTTGTTTTACACGCATGTTTGAACAGCTTCGCTCTCCCGGCGCTGTGCGCCGAAACTTTGAACACAATCTAATGGTATTAGCACAGTTCTCCAGATGTAAGTGAAAAGGTATTTTGTATTACTTTTGGTTCAAACAAAATAAATCTGCAGTTTGGCTTATGAGTTTCCGAACAAGTTGTATATGTGTATAAATTGTGATTAAACTTACGAACTAAGCGATTTCATACTCGGTTGAACACGAAGACCTAACATGAGATAGGCCTATTACTTGGTGTAGTATGTGCTTTGTGTTTAGGCTACACTTTATGCCACTCCTAATTTTAGTTTATAACAACTGTATAGAGAATTGAGAGGTGTGCTACGACCATGTAACCAGAATATATTTTGATGTGGAATGGTAACAGACGTAGAACGCAATCAACAGGATCATTTCAAGAACTTCAAAGGGCTACAATTCTATAAAGGCTTCAATTTATACTTTTTATTGTACGTACGAATGGGTACTTCATAAGGATGGTAATTAATAATAGTAATAATATCAAAGAGAGCTGTGTTTGTTTTAGATATTTTACACGATTTCTATATTAACGAATGGAACCCACGCGAAAAATCATTAAAAGACAACTTTCTTGCTTATCCAAGTCAAAAGGTTTGTAGTAAATCCCAGCGACAGTTAAGACACTTTGTAAGTTTTGTGCACATTTATAGATTTTTTTTAAGATAGCTCAGCCACTTTTTTTTTATATAACATAGAGAACCTTGTCTTAATAGCGATTCAAACAATGTAAGTTTTTATATAGATTGAGGCTTCGCTGTTGAAAATGTATTAACTTTGATAAGAAAACTCTCAAAGTAAATCCTTTCATTCATGGGGGGAAAAAAATCAAAATTGTTGAACTCTGTAAATTTATTTCGAGAGAGAAGTTGTTGTCTTTTGAGATTCCAGCTTTTCTTTTGAATATTTTTGAAATGTTTGGATACATCCTGGATGGATAAGCTTTCGTAATAAAAAACACATAAAAGTTGATTTGGTAGAAATATGGGAATCATTGTTGATAATAATCGCTTCAGTTTTTAAATAATTATATTTAAACTAAATATAGATGGTGTAATTTTATTTCTTGAATAACTTAAAAAGGCATATATAATTTTCGTATTAAAAAAAATTGAAATAATAGAAAACCACAAAATTTGAGCTCAGGGTGGTCAGCTGTATTCTGCTATTAGACATAGTTAGCGTACGTAGTACAGGGGTACTTGCGTGGGAAGTGGATGGGAAAACCAGGGAAAACAACCCTTATGTTCCCGGCTTGTAATTGAATTTCAACCTCCTCATCAAAGGTAACCTTGTTCATTAGTTCAAGGCGAGTGTAAAGCCGATCCCACACTATTAGCGAAAGCGAACGAATGTTTCGGCCTAATATTTGCCCGAATGTTCGCCTACATTCGTCACTCTTATTCTGTCATAAAAACTACACGAATATCCGCCTTCTATGGACCTTACACACTTCTCAAGAACGTCTACCCCGAACATTTGAACAAATAATTCATTTTCGCGGTAGTTGGCAGCCAATGCACAATGGACCGCGCAAGGGATGACATCACTTCCGTTGTCGCTGCAGTTCTACAATAGAGTGTATTGTTATTGCAGCGTAGTAAGCACAGAAAATATAGAGAGAAAAAGTCTGTGATGGATGGTATCGCTCAATAAGATTGGATCGTTAAGGGCTAAAGCATAGCTTTTTGGTGTTGCCAAAACAATTACCAGATTATTAAATAAAACTATTATTTAATGTTGCATTACATGATACACTACAACATAACGTATTGTATAGCATTAAGTGAATGAACCTGACAATTCTACAATAGACACAATAATATGATAGGACTAGAACATTGCCTAGAGTGTAGGCAACCAGACGACACGAACGACTGAAGTGTAGTGTGGGAGCGTTTAAAATGTTCGCCGAGACTCCACTGGCGAACGTTCGCTTCCTCGCTTTTTCGTGTCTAGAGACCGTTTCCAAGGCGAAATCCCTCGAATGCCGGGAATATTCGACTGGACATTCTCGCCGTTCACCATTCGTGTACCTCCCACACTACTCACTACACTCACCCGATACACGAGCGTTCGTTGGCATTCGCGATTAGTGTGAGACCAGCTTAACACTTTAGACGCCCGGTATAAGGCTACTTTGTAAATATACTCATTAGAATTTGATAAAATCTAGGATCTCACCTTGTTTATTAAACATTTATTAATTCTCTTTCATATAGCAGGGTTGTATGAACGGCGAAACTCTACTTTGACCCATGAGTCAAACCGAACTTTAGCGGGCAAACGCTATTTAGCATTCATCGTTGTTCCGACGGAGTTTCTCTTCCTCCACCCCACCAACCTCCATGATGTATTGTTGTTTCGCCGGCACTCCATTCACACTAGACCTATGTATATTCGCAGTAGAGAAACAACTACTCAAATATACTAGCATTGCGGAATGTTGAGCTACACTAGGAGGGTACTATAGTGTGACCCTTTTAAGAATATCCAACAATAACACGGGACATATTTTGAAACACAAAAACAGGACTTTTAACACACACCAATGAATTTTAAGCTCTTTTTATAATAGGGTATTACGGTGACCTGGCGGTCTAGGGGTAAGGTGTCACACTTCTGTGCTGGGGGTCCGGGGTTCAATCCTTGGTCCCGGCACAGATTTATCTGATTGACAAACCCTTCCTTCAACTCTGACAAGACGTGTATTAATCACAACTTGTGAATGTGAGGAATGCCAGGCCTCCGCCGTGGTTCGGATCCCACGTTAAAGTCCTCCATTTCATCTCACAATCACCCTACCATTACACATTAGCGTAAGTGCGTGTAACCCGAACGAGTAGTAAGACGCGGTGCTAATAGTAATAATATAATAGGGTATTAATAATTGTTCAAAGAAAATACTCAGGAAACAATTTAGTTTTATAATAGATGGAAAGTATATTATAACAACACCAACTAACAAATCAAAAAATTATTCTAGGGATAACTCATCAATTTTGACTCTTATTTTAATACATTAATTTTCCACTCCATCACCTTATTTATCTTGAAAAATTGACCATAAGATGTCTAGATCTATCACATTTATATTGCATATTACAATTTTAATGTGTTCCTTATATTAATAAAAAAAAAGTATGGATACATTGGTTGGATGGATAAATTCCAAACCAATTGGCAATACTTGGAATATTCCCGAGTCCTTGCCCACTATTTACAATCAACTCCTTATCAATAAGGTCAGGTTTATCCGTAAAAATCTATATTTACTTTTCATTCCTTACGATAAACTAATAAAATCACACAATACACAAGTCACTTGACGCTGTACAGTGTGCACCACCCCATGGTGCATTGTTGCACTAATCCCTAGTGCAATGGACTGCACGTGTGTCTCCCACCTTAGAATATCCCACTATACATCCATTTGGTACAGAATCTCACAAACAATGCACACTGAAGTACTATTATTAATATTGTATTTGCACCTGGCACAGTAAGAGTAAATTCTATCATCACACACATAGTGTGCCATTGCGCTCCTTACAAGAGCTAAATTAGACCGAAATATGACTTAATGCCAGTTTCACAGTCAGATTTTTACGCCTCAAGTGTGGCGCTATACTAAATGCAGGACGAAACCAACCTAGAGCAGAATGGAATGGGTCAGTGGCGAAACTAGCCCACTCCATTCGAGTTTAGGTGTCTTCCTGTATTTAGTATAGCGCCACACTTGAGGCACACTAAGTCTTGACTATGAAACTGACCCTTAGACTGAATTTTAATAATGTTGAAAAGTTTGTCTTAGACTAGTATTTTTTTTTATAAGACATATCCTTCCCTTTCTCGATAGTTAAATTTACTGAATGATTCTCTTTATGGAGTTTCAGTCACTCGAAAATAGAGATGCCAGTTCTTTATTTTGGAAGTTGAACTTTTTTTTTCAACAACCAAAAAGTTAAAAAGCTCTCAAACGGGGAATGAACTGCTTTAACTCAATTAATTATTTAGATTAAAACTATATTTTTATCTCCGCGTTATACTACCTGTTCATGCTAGACCGGACATGATAATTACTCTTGTGGGGTAGGAATGAGGAAGGAAGCATTTATAGGTAATCTACCCGAATTTGTGTGAAATGAGAGTGGGGAACCATTTTAGGAAAAACCATCGTCAGTAGACCCGACTGGGATTTGAACCTTGATCTCCCCGTTATCAGCAGGCCAGTCTTAGCATGATAGTGACGCCTTCGACCGTTTGGCCACTAAAGTGGGCTAAAACTTAAATTATCTCTAGAAAATATTTAAAATACAATTTTAGATACATTTTCTAATAAAATTGATGATAGCAAATACAGTTTTGAAGCTGCAATGTTAATAAAGAGCGTTCTTTCAAATGGGACTTTGCTAAATTTCTGGTTCAGATTTGTATTGTACAAATTCACCGTTAGCGGTGAAGCTCTATTATTATCTCATCTTCTTCTAAGAGGAGTTCCAATCTCATTTCGCTTAAGAAAGCAGAAATTTGTTCACGAAGTTTGTCGGCTTGAATGGAAGCTGTGTTTGTTACTCAAGACTATACACACACTCTCATTACGGAACTATTATAAACTAATGTGTTTGATTCCTTAAGGATTGAAGATGCAGGGAAAGGGAATCGGCAAGGAGAATGTCTTTACCAACTTATCAATAATTAAAGAAAAACAACAAATTATCATCATATATTGAGAAGCGTGAGAGAATCTTCTCTACAAGCATTCAAATCCTCTCCTTTTTTTTTTCCATCAACACTATTTTGAGATTTTAAGAAACACTGATGATGGACACACAGTGACTAAGGTGGTAATCTCACGTAATCTGGTTTTCTATAGACCGAGAATCTCTGTGTACTCAAGGTGTATCTTCATGAATTATTTTACACTCTCCCTCCACTTGAACGCGGGCACATTTTATGTAAAAGTTTACCTCTCCCTTTCCCACCACATCTGTGTAAATTAAATGCGGTTAACCTAGATGTGTAATAAGAAAAGTTAAACAGTGGGGAAAAAAAAGTTTAACGTCAAGGATATAATCGGCTTAAGGCCCTTGGCCCTGTTGAGTACAAATCTAAAACCTATTTTGTGGGATGGTGAGCGGGAGGGTGAAAGGCATGGCGTGGCTTCACAACCGACCAAAGTATCCTTCCGCGCCAAAAAAAACAGATGGATCACTGAAACCGTAGATGGCGCTAGCTACCGGACAGGTCTTGCGGAAAGATCATACGTTTGGAAAGATCAGTTTTCTTGAGAACAAGTGAAATGTTAATGTTAATATTTTCAACACCGCTTCTAAGATAATGTATCGATGTTTATTAATTGTCACATTTTATTATTTTTTGTTATGCAGTTTTATATTGAAAAATGTCAATTTTATCGATATTTGATCACTGTTAAAACTATAGAGAAGTTGTGTATATATAAAGTATAATTTAATCAACATGCTCCTATTATTATTATTATTATTATTATTATTATTATTATTAACACCGCGTCTTACTACCCGTTCGGGTTATACGCACTTACGCTAATGTGTAATGGTAGGGTGATTGTGAGATGAAATGGAGGACCTACAGTTTAGCGTGGGATCCGAACCACGGTGGAGGCCTGGCATTCTACACATTCACTAGTTGTGATTAATTCACGTCTTGTCAGAGGTGAAGGAAGGGTTTGGTATTCAGATAAATCTGTGCCGGGACCGAGGATTGAACTCCGCACCCCCAGCACAGAAGTCCGACACCTTACCCCTGGACCGCCAGGTCACCTACTACATGCTCCTATTCTTGAACAAACCGTTTCCGAAAAGAAAATTGCAAAACAATAAAAATTCTTGAAGCTAACCGTCTGTTCCCATGGCTTTGCATTTCCACTCCAAATGAAAAGGGCCAATCCCCTTAATCTAAAGCAGGGGGTCTTAAACTGGGGTCTGAGGATCCTAGAGGGATTATAGATGGGTGGAGGTGGAGGCCTGGCATTCCACACATTCACAAGTTGTGATGATTACACGTATTGTCAGAGGTGAAGGAAGGGTTTGGCAATCAGATAAATCTGTGCCGGGACCAAGGATTGAACCCCGAAACCCGGCACAGAAAGTCTGACTCCTTACCCCTAGACAGCCAGGTCACCCACTTTTTACTAAACATATAGTATATCCATCTTTAACAAGATTTAATTATTATGAGTCGCACTTCCGGTGATTTACTATGCCTTTGTGCCTGCGGTTTTTTTTAAAATAAGACATTGCTAACAGCTAATCGTATTAATTATTCTTTGAAGTAGAATTCGTGAGCGTTCAGATGGCGCCTACGTGCTAGTGTTAACCATTTTGGAAGCGATTTAAAACTGTGTTGTATAAATTAACCACTTGGCCACAACAAAGAACCCCTTCATTCGTCTAGGGCAGTGGAGTCATCAGTTGGTTGAGACAAAGTGGTATGCATCGCCTTCTCTGCACATATGAAGTCATTGCAGAAAGAAGGGAATAATGATGGGTGGAAAAAATAGTAAAAATTAAAGAAACAACTTATAACTAAAATGCGTTTCAGAAGTCAAAATAATCTATAAGGTTATCGCTCTTTCATTTCAGAATTAGTAATTAAAAAATGTTTCTCCAAACATTTACGTGATTAAGATACAGTCCAATTTTCCTAGGAAGGACCTTTTAGAAAATACAATTTTTTTTTTCGCGGCCATAATTGGTAACATTTTACTGTTTTATTTGTCTTTATTTTTAGATATTGATTATAATATATAAAAATTGTCGGAGCTGCAAACCACATGGCATAACGTATGAACACGCGAAAGTAGGTTTAGTAAATTTCTAGATGTCAGATAAGGCTCTTACTATTAAAATTTGACTAGCACAACTGGACTAAACCTACCACACGATATCCGTGGAGAGAAGACGGGCTCTTAAAAGAGTCTTACAGCAGAATTTTTGTTTATTTTGCAGCGATACCGTGTGTTAAAAAATAAAAATATTTTTAGCATCATGTTTTAGGTTACTACTCGGTAGGACTATGCGCAAGAAACCGTGTTAAAGGTGTATCGTGTTTACGAGAGTTAACTTTATAGTATAATCACCTGGTTTGAAAATGTGTGTGACCTTTTTACAAACTAAAAAAACTCAATTGCCTAAACACATTTTGTTCTTGTCGAAAAACATGTACGTAATTTTCTAAGAACTGTTTTTTTAAAACCCTGTTTAATAACTTTGCGCTTCTGTTATAAAATTGGTTCAATTACTTTATAATATACAAAAACATGCAAATCCTAACAATGCATGTGTACCTTTCCATGTTCAAGCCGCCTTGAATATCAAATAAGTAGCAAGTTATTTTAATAATTTCCTTTCCAGTATTATTTTACGATCTTACAGTAAGAAATTAGCCGTCCAGAAGTTTCCAAGATTAGAAAGTTAACAAGAGAGTTTTAGGCGACGCGATGGTCTGGTAACGTCGTAAGAAGGGCTCAATGTTTACGACATGTCATTACACTAGAAAAGGGTGGTAGATTAGGGAGATAAAGAAGTGGAGGGGGAAGAAGGAAGATTCCCCATAATGCCACACGCCGTGGTGTCTTGGAAGACATGAGCCCATCACACGCGGTTTGGGGAGCCCAGATCTCACTTGGACCATCTTACGCGCTAAAGTTTTGGGGTGCCTCTACTCTCTTTACTCTATCATCCTTTCTCGCCACTACCGCCTTTTAGATTAGCGGACTGGGTTAGTGAGAGAGAAAGAAGTAAAATGGGTCAAACGAAAAATAAACCAAACACTAAAAGATAGAAAAGTAATCTTGGTGGAGCATACACAGAATGCGATATATATTTTGGTTGCTCCACGTCCCTTGGAATTTTTTTTTTTTCATTTGATTTTACAAGTTAAAGAATAGCTAAAAAAAAAGTTTAATAATAGGTCATAACAACCCCCATAGGAGTTTGTGTCTTTTCTAGTACTGTAACAAGTTAGTTTGTAAGTCGTGCGTTGATACAGGCAGTATCTTCAGAAAATTAAAGTTAAATACCCTTAAAAAAACCATTTACTTATCAAGAGTAAAATACTGGTTTTACTCTTAACATTCTACCTCATCCATTCTCCAATATATCACTGATTTGAATTATAAATTAACGTGAGCTACTTAACACGACTTCAGTTCCAAGACATTGCAATAAATATAGTTATAAAGGAACTGAACTTACCACCTATAAATCGCCCTACTAATAACGGTCGGGAATGTGAACTGATGTCTTCCTGGAAAGTTAGAGCATAGCTGTTGTTTTAAACTTACCCGAAGTCCACCATTCCCTAGCTGTTAAGTTTGTGTTATTGAGTGTTCAGTCATAATTATATGCTAATTTTACCTTATTTTAACTATTGTATATGTGAGCCTATTACTAATTTTACATAGTTTACAGCAGTAGTTCTCATACTCGGGTTCGCGTGCCCCAAGGGGTACCTAAGCATCTCTCAAGGGAAAATTGGCAACATAACAAAGAGAACAATACATGACGGAGAACCAAAAATAGCGGGGAATTTTTGAGGTGATTAAGGGAAATTTTCTCCTTTAATTTCCCCACATTAATTATCATTTGGGGAAATTTCATCGTGGGGGTACATTAGACTTTATCATGACCAAGGGATACAATCTAAAAAGAAGTTTTAGAATTACTGTTTACAGCTTTGTAGTGCCGTTCTATCGGGGATTACAAGTAATAATAATGATATTGATAATAATAGTAATGATAATGATAATAATAACAAATAATAATAATAAATAATAATAATAAATAATAACAAATAATAACAATAACAATAACAGCAAATAACAAATAATAATAACAACAATAAAATGATTCCAATATTACAGTATAAACACAAATCTAATTTCAAACGTATCACCATAAAATCAATTCCCTTTGCATAAAAGCACACAATACACATATTTTTACATTTAATAAGTTTTGAATGTGAATGTAACAAACCTTTCTCCATTGGGTAAAATCTGGCAGCAGCGTTCTCCATAAGGCATTCACCTCAATATAAAGAGGTACGTGTAGTTGGGAGTTAAGAGCCGATAGCGATAAACTCCATGGCGTAATCCCGCGATTGAACCATACCAACAGAGCGGGAACCGTATGTTGGCGAAGATAGGTTATATCCCCACAAGTTGGAACTATCATGTGGTCAGCACAATGAACCCTGCGCCAGTTGATCTCAGTTTTCTAGGCCGGAGTAGCTCCTCATTTGTACACACGAGGCTGAGTTTACCCAGTACCAGGACCTACAGATTCACAAGAAATCTGGAAGCGCTGAGGATTGAATCCTGGACCACTGGCTAATAGATTATATTCTAAAAGTAGATTAACAAACTATATTCACAGAAAATTAAAGTGGAATACAGGCAATAAAACTTATTTTTGTAATTTACAGGGTGATATAAATGACGTGTTTGAGCTGTATTAATTTGTACCGATGTTGGAAAGATTAGCCAATACTAATATACCGTTGTCTAGGTAACGGCCGAACGTACTGATATTACATATTTTTTGTGAAAGCTCTTTCTATATCCCTATGAGATGAGGGGTTGATGATAGTGAATATTATGGGCTGAAGGCAATGTAGATCTTGACCTAACTTAAACCTAACTAACCAAATCCTAATTATCGTGGGAATTATTCCCCTTTCGAGAAAAATCCCCTGGTACAAGCCAGAAATCGAACCCTTGACCTTTGCGTCAGCAGCCAGGGGGTTTGACCAGTCTACCACGAACAGGGTTTGGAAATTTCGGATCTTGTAGTACTCATTAAAATGAGTAAAAATATATTTGTAAATACATAGGTCTGCAACCCCACTCACACAGATAAAGGCAGTTTTGTCTTTTGGTAAAAAAAAAAAAAGATAGAAAAGAAAATATTATTTGGGTTTTTATGCTGGGCTCTGGGGTCGGTACGCCAAACCCACGAATCCTATATTTTTCTGCTGCCCGACTCAAACTAGTTAAAAATAGTTAAAGTATATTATTTGGTAATACAAATTTACTGCAGTAAAATGCTCCTTGCTTCATGGGAAACTTCTATGACATTACAACATACATCCACTACTGTTCCCAGCGTGTGACGGTTTTTTACTCAAGTCACTACCTGCTTACTAGGCCTGTGGAAGCTCATATTATAATCTAACTTAAGACTAGTATATCACAGCATACACTCCCCGGCCGTTAATTTATCAAAGTGAATTCACATTTCACTAATGATAAATTTTTCGGCCATGCTGGGAATCGAACCCGGGACACTGAGCTCAGTAAGCGGACACGATAACGAATGGGCTAAGGTGCTTCTTTGACAATGTAAATTTATATTTAAATAAGTTTGTCAATCGAAACTACAAAGATTGGTCCTATATAATGTTAAAAAATTTATAAAATATTGTTATAATATTTTAAGTTTTTTTAAAGCCTGAATCGGAGAAGGTACGTTTTTACCAACTCCCGACTTCATAGCCCTGTTTATATGGCAAAAATGTAATACCTTCTCACTACATCAGCTGTTTTACATGTTGTCCTTCCATTTCCACACACATTTCTCATATTCTAATCGGACTGTTGCGTTGTGGTCGCATTTGTAGGTCAGGTAAATCATTTATTGGAGACGAATACGCTAAACTCGTATTCACATACAAGAAAGTCCACAGGATTAAGGTGTGGATGTAGCGAACGCGAGCTAAGGCCAGTGTTTTTGAAGTTTTTATAGAAAAAAAAGTGTTTGTCAAAATATATAAAATATAACAATACAAACACAAAGTTTAATTTTCTTCACATGTTGATATCAACAGTTTCTGAATATCTGTAATGAGTATCTAAAATACTTTTAAAAAATGAGAAAAAGTTGTAATTAAATTCCAGAACACCCTTGACAGATATTCAAGGAATTTTGAAGTCACCATTTGAAGAAATTTATTTCAACGTTTGTACTGGAGCAATATTTTATTTTGTCCAAAAACTGCAAAAACAGTGGCTTTTTATAGCGTCCCCTTCCATCCCACCTTAAAAAGTACCTGTTTAAGAATATTTTCCTTTTAAGTATCGGCAGCAGCGTCATAATGCAATTGTTTTATTTTCCCATTTGAAAAAGTACCATGCGTCACTGCAAATAATTCTTCTTCCATTTAAGAACAAAATGTTCATGACACTCAATGGCGACGTTGGGTTGAAATCGTAATTGGCTTCTAGGAAAAGTATCACAAAGTTTTCTCAGACCACGAGAGGTGACGGCGTTTCAATTTTTTTCATGGTGAACCCTTTTAGCGAGAAACAGCTTACAGAGAGTCTACGTACATGGTTTCATTTGATTATATTTATGTTGATAACATTCATTTATTGATATATATATTTGTTTTTGTATATTATGGTATTTTATTTTGAGAAATTTGCCTTTGGGTCTAATCAAATTGATTTCAATTGATAATTGTTTGATTCAATTTTACTACAATATGTGGTGTAGTTTAAATTTTCAATCTATAAATGCATGCGCATGAATGCGTAACTATAGACATATTATATAAATGCTTTTTTTCGAAGCTCTTATGGGTATGCGAGTTTATCAAAATAATGTTTTCCATCAACTACCTCTGGAGCTCAAGTTGAGGTCAGTTAAAAAAATAATATTTTATTTATTTTTAGGCTATTTGAAGTATTTTACTTAAACTTGATGAAAGGTTTTTTCCTCGTGGTGCACGTACAACTATCAGTCCGAGCTGTCGGCTTATTTCTTAAAAGTTAGAATTTAGGAGAAGTGAAATTTAATTTGCTTGAAAGAAAAATTGAAAACCATTAAGGATTAAAGCTTTGACTTTACTGTCCGTGGAAAACTAACGTGAAAATACTGATGCTTTGTCCACGTAGATTCTGGTGCTAGTCTCTGAACCAATTTATTATTTCACTCATATATGACTTACAAACCACCTCTACTTTATAAGAGAAAAAACATTTATTTAGTAAAAGCTGTGTAAGGGAAGGCCTCAATTTAATCAATGGTACATGCGTATGGCTAACCTAGAATTTTATTTTGATGTTACGCCAACAATCAACCTAAGATGTTAAGTACGACAAATATAAAAGACCTAGAGATTAAGTATGATCTATCATGACTCTTTTTTTTATACTATATTTTATATAAGTATATAGACAAATATAGATTGAGGATGTATATATATACATATATATTGGATGACTTGAAGGAAAGAATAAAATTCCAGCAGCTGAAGGAGGCAGAGGACAGGGGTACATTTGCGATCTAAGTTCACTGACAAAAAGAATGGACCTGTCATAAGATAGAACACCTAATAATGATAATAATAATAATAATAATAATAATAATAATAAATAATAATAAAACTAGGGGCTTGGAGTAAGAATATGCTATAGGCCTACCAAAAAATAGTAGATATGAGAGATTTTACTTCCAAAAAATTGATAGTTAAGAAACCTAAATACTTTGCCCTTTTTTTGATACAAATTATAAACATCAAAAAAATCAACACAAGTGTGCTTGTAGATATTATAGTTGTGGTGACATAGCACATTATTGCCCAGTACTTATTCAAATTAATTTATATACATATATATATATATATATATATACATTGAATAAACTATTATTATTTGATTGTATATATATTTAATGTCTAAGAATATAATCAACTTATTTTCCAGCACTCACGTTGCTGATATCACTTATACAAGTACCACAAGCACCAAATGCTAGAAACATGTGTCAGCTGCTAAACCTCGCTACCGCACTAATTTAAGACCCCCACTTATCTCCACAGCCTCATCTTACAAACGTGAAATGATCTCTTAACTTAAATGAGTCTTCCCCTCTAAGATATTCATTTTTTATTTTCTCCTTCTCTCGGCAGAATCCAGAGATAGCATCTGTAGTTTTTTTCAAAGCTTAAAAATTACTGTAGAGTATAAAACTTTGAGCCGTAAGTACAAGAGAGAAGAATGAAGCAGAGTGTAACATGTTGGATTGTCTGAATAGATATGTTGTTCACAATATAGTTACCTTCACTCACTGCCAAAAGTAATTATCTTGTATTCTGAGCAATTTATTTTCTTAAAAAAAATTAGGGATTTCTTTTTTCTTATTTTGACTATTATCAACTTATTTTTATGTAATTTGAATGAGATGAGATGAGAAGATCCTATTTAAAGATTTATAGACTTCTTGGGATCTAAAAGTAAATTCTAACTCTTATCATGATCCAGAACCGTATTTATGAACTCTGTAAAAATACTTTATAGACCTACACACTTTCAGTAATGAAACTGTCATCCCAAGAGAGAAACAAAGGAACTAGTTCAGAAGGTAAACCTACTCTCAATGACGAGAAAGATTTGTGTTGGTATTTTTCTTTTGAGTTTCTACCCGGTTACATTAACATTTTATGCAGAAAGAATGCAAACTAGGAGTAAGCGAAAAAATAAAAAAATAGAAAGAGAACGTCAAATCACCGGCTCACTGACCGCAGCGCCTGACTACGAGATGTGATGCTATTATCCATCTGTTCTTTACGGAAATAATATGAACTAAGAATTTAAAAAAAATTGGGGAAAACACTAACTTAACTACTGCAGAACCTGACTATGAGCGGTGATGCCTTTACACATTTGTGTTAATATATTACTCGCAGAAAGAATGTAAATTAAGAACTAATGATTGTAAGAGAGAGCCCACGAACTGCAGCGCTTGACTACTGGATGCAAAATTAACGGAACTGGGATAAATTGTGAACAATTTTTTTTAGTATCAAAAGTAAAAACAACTGAGAAAATATATATTACTAATTGCATGGTATATATTACAATGTATCCATATGCCTATTCTTGCATTCTTGCATTCCTCAAGTACAAATTAATCTAACAGCAAAATAAATGTAAGAAAATGCACTTGGAAATACACCCAAAGAGAGACTGGAAAATCAACAATGGGGGGG
>CABFWB010000581.1:151123-210108 GCA_902151455.1 Timema bartmani
GAAATACACCTCTTCTGTACCCAGAATTTTAAAAAATGTCTCTTGAATCAAATTCTGTCGTGTAAACACATCACCCCGCTAGTTCCATATATAAATTGTACCCAGAGACGGCCAGGCACAGTGCTACGAACCTTTTAAGGCCTACAATATTTCACTTGAAAATACACATTTAAAAATCCCTAAATATGAAAGAAAAAAAATTATTCAAAAAATTTATTTTAATATTTGAATGACACAAACAATAATTTAATTAAGGGTTATGTTGCTATGCGTACAACCTTGCGCGTAGTTTAATTGTACATATCGCAAACCATTAGTGGACACAGGCTTTCGTGAAACAATGGGTTCAGAGGCGTTCACGGTGCATTACAATCGGCGAGTATTTTTAAGATTAATAAATAATCATGAAAATTAGTAAAAAAATATTGAACACACAGGCCTCTAGAAATAAAAGTGACTAGGGCCTACGAAGGTCTTAAAACGGCACTGAATGTACCTAATGTAACTCTATCCCGCATATTTTAATAATATTTGGACGTGATTTTAAATCATAAAAGTTAATTTGATGGAAGTTTCTTTCTAGCTTGTAAACTACTCAGTCTTTTAACCTCCTTTATTATCACTTACGATGACGATAAAGTGAAATCAAAATAGCTATAAAACACTATCACATTGCTTTCAATTAATTAAGGGCAGTTATCTTGTGGACCCATAAATCTTGATTAATGTACTTCGCTGTGTGTTAGAGTGCAGACCGAATAAGGGGGAGAGGGGCCAACAAGAAAGAGATTTGAAGTGTTTTTNAGAGTAAGGAAAACAGGTAGTTGGAATAAATTATAAGAGGGAAACGAAGACACATTGCCCGGAATTTAAATTTTTTGTCTCGTTTGAAGGGGGTATATTAATGGCCAAATTGTATGATTACGTATTAGAAGCCACCGTGCTAAAACGACTGGTGTTGGTAGCGACCACAAAAACTTTCGCCGTGTTCAGAGCGATCAAACATGCTTTTAAAATTCATCCAAGTGAATGAACTAGGTATGTGTCAAAAATAACATATAAACAAAAGAATTTAAACAATAGCTAACATAACATAACCTAACTTAACTAACCTAATATAACCTAACCTGACCCACTTAAATCAAAGAAATTAGGTGAACCTGCAAGAAAAAGGCGCAAGAACTACTTAGAACTGGATAAAAGAATTGATAACATATTCCTGGACATCGAAAAGATGAAAGACTTGAAAATATGTTATAATGCATTAAGCGACGTGAATAAACTAGATTATATTTTTTTACTTAAGTATTATGAGCATTGTACATTGTACTTAATGTATAATATAAGAATAAACATAATTGGCAGAGATTAAATATCTGCTACTAAATTCAGTAAATCAATAGGATAATTACGTAAAATTAGAATGACTCATAACATAATGCGGTCGCTTCCAACACAAATATCAAAAATATGTTCGCATACAACACGATTTTTACTTGGCCGCTCTGATCACGGTCGCTTCCAACATGACACCAATAATACTCCCTTTAAGCTCTGAGAGAGATACTTTTAGAATCAAAAAACCATCGCTGATTATCATTCATAAGTGACATCACTGGAAATTCAACGTGCAACTATCGATAAATTTTTATTCATCCCAGTCAAATGAGGGTATCCTTGTGTGAGGGGTGGAGTTAAACTAGGTGCATTTGAAGCATATTATATTGGTACGCTCACTATCCTGTATCTAACTAAGCTTTTGACAAAAGCTCAGAATGATTGAACCCGATCTAGAGGACCTACGAAGATACTATTATTGCGCACATGTTTGTTATACTCTCCAGTCGGTAAATAAACATACGGTAGAGGCTGGGTGTGTACATACAATTAGACGCGCAGTCCTAGGCCAAAGCCATCACACGATGTGTTTGGGAGACAAATGGGGGGAAGGGTTTGAGAAAGAATTTACAAAAAGTACTAAATTCAAACAAATACCGTATTTCTTGGATTCCAAGATACCATTGATTGTAAGACGCACCCCGTTTTTAGAGACTTTTAAATGGGGGGAAAAAGTGCTTCTTAGAATCGGAGAAATACGGCTGTGGTAATTAAACTTCAACATTTTTCTTTACAATTTTCAGACCATTTAATATCACGGGATGTATTTGTTGAGGTTTTGATTATAATATTGAAGACACATTCTATTACTAAGCGTTGTAGTCAAAACGTGGGACAGAAGAGAACAAAAATCTTTGTATTGATTTTTGTAACTCGCTCATAAATGGTACAGATCCACATCGGTGGCCATATGGCCTAAGAATATATCTCTCTCGCAATAGACTAGACTACCGATGACGGTGAGTTCGTGGTTCAAACCCATTCGGGAGTAATGAGGGTAGTTTTTCCTAAATTGTTTTCCAATTTTTCTCTCCGCCAATTGTGGCTACACTTATTGTAAATTCAACCTTCCTCATTCCTTGCCCATTACCGTACATAAGCGTAGAACCCGAACGGGTAGTAAGACGCGGTGCTAAAAAAAAAGCTGGATTTCTTCTTTCAGAATTTTTTTTTGTTGCATATTTTCCATCTCACATCTTTAAGTGCTATCCAGATCGTGTATTGTAGTTGGCAATGCTTTACTGTACTCTATTTATGTATCCTCCACCACTCACCGAACAGTTTAACTGACTTGACCGCCTGGTTTCAAAGATTGGTCTCGCTGCAGCACTTATGCGGTGTAATAAACTTAATGGTTCCTCTCTCTCGACAGACTGGCAACATTACAGTGTCAGAGAAGAGGTCACGACGGAGCTCAAATGAGTCCCGGAGAAGACGGACGGACAGGCGGGGATTGTCTTGAGTGTTGACACTGGAGCTCGCGGGGTCAATGCAGAGCAGACGAGCAAGTGGATGTATTCATATTGTACTCGATCGTGAGTCGAGAGAGTGAAGGACCTGTCACGGCTGAGTGAGAGACCGGTTTGAATCTCGGTCGAGTCAAAGTTTAGTTTACAAGGGGGGAACTTTTGATGTCATGGGTCTAAATAATCTGGGCCCGCAATGCCTTTTCGTCCTTTCTCAGAGAGTTTAATCGGGTGTATAGCCATTTAATAGAGTGTAGGTAAAGTGGGTATATTCTACCATTGGCGTGTCGTGGAGTGTTGCCAGAGTAACCAGAAACTTTTGATACCTACTTGCTCCACAATTTAACAATAATACTTGGGCTCCGCTCAGCAGTCCAATCCTAATAGGAAAGTTATTTCGGATAAAATAAAAATATTTATATTCTGTTCACCGTAGGAATTGTTTTCTGAAAGGCCTTTTTCCCTACAAGAAAGCTATTATATAGTAGAATATTGGTAGGAAAAAAGACCTTTCAGAGAGTAATTCCTACCGTGAATGGATTATAGTTGCCGTTAATATAAGCAACGTTTTCCTATATTATTATTATTATTATTATTATTATTATTATTATTATTATTATTATTATTACTACTATCATCATCATCATCATCACCGTGTCTTACTACCCGTTCGGATTGTACGCACTAGATGTTTAGTAGCTGTCGCTTTAGGTGGATAATATAAACATCTAGTGCGTACAATCCGAACGGGTAGTAAGACGTGGTGATAATAATAATAGTAGTAATATATTGATATAGCTACTTGAGTAAATGTAAACGAAACAATGCAGAGCTCACATTAAAATAAATAATAATTATAAATTTATAAAAAATATCTTGTCTTATGTTTCAATAATAACTTTTATAAGCAACATGACTTTTGTTTGTTACGAAATGTTAGAAGTTCTTGCTAAACTTAACGGTCGTACTTTGCATCTATTTTAATATCTCCACTATATTTATAATTCTGGATGCGGCCCTCGGATTGATTTTTTTATGTAACCCTCATATTGCCTAAAGTTGGTCAGCCTTGGTCTAAAGCGTTACTCCCGCAGTAGATTAGACTGCCGATGACGGGGAGATCGTGGTTCGATCTCGTTCGGGTGTACTTAAGGTGGTTGCTTCTAATGATTTCACACTATATCTCCACGAAAATGTTGTTACACTTCCTCTAAATTAGACATTTCTCATCCTTAAACCATTTGTATAATCAGTACATAAGCTCAGTCCTAATGAGTGGTAAGACGCGGTGCTAAAAAAATACAAGGCGTTATTACAACGCAACCTACCTGTCCGTCTTACACTAAAAGTGTAGGAATATAGAAGGTAGAATTGAGAGAAAAAGCACCTAAACTTGCGTGGAAGGAAGGGAGAGTTCCATTTAGGAGACTGCACCTATCCCCCATACCGTGGCTCGAACTCAGACCTCCCCGTCATCAGTAAACCATACCAGACGAGGTTAACTAGCTGCGTGCCCAGTGTTGCGGGCTATTTTAATATAAAAAGCCGTGCATCTGTTTTTTTATTTTATTTATGAGATTCATGATTTTAAATTAACCTTCTCAACTTTAAAAAGTAGCTGCAAACATTTTACTCGTTGTTTCTTTCTGTGTCAAAGACTTTGTTGTTCGCGAGGGCACTCCTCAACCCAAGTTGAATCGGAATACGCCCCCCCCGTGTTTATTTTCGCTTTATTCCCAACTGTAAGAAGAGGCGTTGTCAGGTGAATGCATACACACACACACACACACACACACTCTCTCTCTCTCTCTCTCTCTCTCTCTCTCAGGCATTCGAAATCCTTCTGCCTCTTTGCCTCGCCTTTCTTACAGAGAGATTTGCCTTATTATTTATTTCTTTTCTCCTTCCACTTTTCCCCTGTTTCGTTTCCCTGCGCTCGTCAATGTGGCCTTGGATGAAGGATAAAAGGATAGGTTACTGAATGTACGGTTATTTTCAAAATATAATTTAATTTTTCGTATCGGGTCAAACTAGCCCAAGAACGTAATTATTTTTTCACCGCGTATCTAAACCCGTCCTGGTTATAAACATACATTTACTTATGATGGGGAAGTAAGGATGAGTAAGATAGATTTTTAAAGGAAATGTACACTCCATCTACCCTGAAAAGTAGAAGTCTTACCTTGACGGATTACACTATGACCTTATACAATAAGCTATAGCATAGTGTAATCATTTCAATGTAAGCGTGCTACCTTATAGGGAAAACTAAGGGTACTTACGCTTTCGTGGAGAAAAAATGGTATTAGGTAAAACTGGCCTCAGTACACCCGATATGGATTCGAACCCAAATATCCCTATTTATAGATAATTGAGCCTAGCACGTGAGTGATGCGTTAGACTAGGGGTCGGCAAACCTTTTTCGTATCATGGGCTGTATGATTTTGAAAAAAAAAAAATCATAAACACATTTGTTTGCTAAATCTTTTGAGGGCCAGATAAAATCAGTCTGTGGGCCGAATATGGCCCGTGGGCTGTAGGGTGCCGACCGCTGTGTTAGACCACGTGATTATCATTGCGGGCAAAAAATTGTAATATTATTCGAAATCAGTACGAAGCTTTTTTTTTTACTCACCCACATTTTTACTTAAAAATCTATTTTTTTTACCGTTGAGTAATAATAATTAAAATACATGCAGGCTGATTTAACGGCCTTGAAAAAGACATTTTCATAATTATATTGATCTAATGGTATATAACATGAACCCATGTAAGGTATCCTTCGTTTACTCTCTTAGGTTACAAGCTTACCTTGCATTATTCCACTATGGGCCAAGGTAAAATTGCTACCTTTCAAGGTAAACGAAGATAACCCAGTCTTTGTAACGTTTATATTTTACATATCACTTTCGATTAATTAATAGAGATAATCATATTTTATCCAAAGTAATAATATTCCATATTTATTTAATCTACACTATATTTCGAAGTGTATATCTACACGGTGCCATCCACATCAGCCCCATGATGGAATCATTCTCCAAGGACAAGAGGGAAGAGATAAGATATGAGTGAATCACGTTATTCGAACATTCTAGAAACAAAGTCTCCATCAACAGCCCTGTTGTAAGGCGGAGATGGGCTCACTCACTCAATAGTCAACGAGCAGTTGAGACCTGCGTTCATCGAGACAAAACATATATATTTATTAATCCTATTTTAATCATACCAGTTCCTTAAGAAGTGAAATAGCAGCGCGTGTGATATCGGCTAGCATATTTACCCTGTCCAGTACAGTAGCAACGCTGAGTAAACACTTCATTGAATTTACACAAGTGAATTCAATCATAAGCTGATAAAAAAATTTCCTCGACGAATTATCCCCGCATAGACAGTGAACAAGAACGATAGACCGGTACCCGCGATGTGAGAAATAATATTACAAATATGTTGGCCTCCGCGGGGAATGAACCGCGAACCGTGACACTACAAATATGACTAGGAGCTTGAACTTAGAGAAAAATAACATATCTTATAAAGAGAAAAGCGTGCTTAGCTTCTAAAACACTCGAACCTATTTTGCGTTAGCCATTTTCGTCCAAGCTTAACAAACTTTACATATTTTGAAACTCGTAGAGTAATAGCATACTAGAGTATGTTCACCGTAGGAATTGTTTTCTGAAAGGCCTTTTTCCTTACCAGAAAGCTATTATATAGTAGGATATTGGTAGGAAAAAAGACCTTTCAGAGAGTAATTCCTACCGTGAATGGAGTATAGTTGTGGTGTAGTTTTTATAGTTGTCATTATTATTATTATTATTATTATTATTATTATTATTATTATTGGATGTTATGTATTTTGATAGGTCCGTAGCCTTGTCCGAATCGAGTCCTCCCTCCATCATGTTCTTTCAGTAACTTCCTTTTTTTTTAAATCCTGAATCTTCATCATCTCTTCTTGTTTAGAGTCATCCATCACTTGCATTCGCCGTATTTCTGATTTCTATCTTTCTACCCTCGTCTCCATCTCTGACATCACTCAGTGGGTCATTTCCATTTGATCTTTCTTCGTAAAATCACCTGAAAAATAGTTAGTTATCTTTCCATTTACTCTTCTTAGGACTTCTTCCATACTCACCCAAACCTTCCATTTTTTCCACTCTATTGTCCTTCAGCGCCGCATATTAAAGCTTTCCCATAATTTATTTTCCTTTTTACTCCGTAGCTACACAGTCTAGTAAATTACAGGCTGTATAGGTTAGAAATAAATCGAATTCGTAGTTGTTATCTTTGGAAAGTTTGATCATTTATAAACCAAATTTAGTTCTTAATACGATTCAAATATAAAAAATGCAAGTAGCCTATTTTAATGTATAAGCAAGTGACGACAAATACCTTGAGAAAAGGGTAAATCTCTTCAACTAGTTACCAGACAGATCAAGAATGGACAAAGCTTTTTATTTTTTACAGCTGCAGAAGCTACTAAAATCATTAAATCATGTGATTCACCTGCCACTTTTGAAATATTATAATAATACCTAAAAAAAATAGGTTTATGTTTTAACTTGGCCATTTCTCATTTCCTTTGTCCGTTTGTCCATCCGGATCCTTGATACGCTGACGCGATAATTATCTGATAGAGGATGAACCACGTATGCACATCGTTTTTATATATAGCTATCTGTTTTTAAATGGCGACCACTCAATTATATGTTTGTTTGGTTCTTGATAACTTACTAATGCGTGGACCAAATATTAACGACATTTTGGGTGGATATTTTTTTGAAACTAGGTCGAGGGCTGTATAATGTACCCTTCGTTTACACTGAAGGGTTGCAAGCTTACCTTGCTTTATTCAACTATGGGATAGCTTATAAGATAAGGCCATAGAGTAACCCTGTCAAGGCTAGTCTTTTACCTTTCAGAATAAACTGAGTGTACATGGTTTTACTATCTGGTTATCCGTTTCAAAATGGCGGCCGCTCGGAAGGTTTTACGTTTAGTAGCTCATCTCGAGTACCTTGGACATATATTTTTAATTTTTAACTTTTATTATGGGACTAAAATCTTAAACCACGTGAAAAATGGCTATTCTTAATGAATATAATGTACTATTAAATAATATTAATTATTTCTAGCACCGCGTCTCACTACCCGTTCGGTTTATACGCCTATTTACTAATTACACTAATGGCGTAGGGATTAGGAAGTTTTTCATTGAGGGGAAGTGAATCTGAATTTGCGTGGAAGGAGAGTGGAAAACCATTTAGGGAAAAACCTCAGTTACACTCAACTAGGATCGAACCCCGATCTCCTCGTCTTCGGCAGTCTAGTATAACACGAGAGTAGTGCGTTAGGCCACGCGGTCACCGAGGCGGGTAATATTAATTTGTTTTCTTTTTTATTTGATCACAAAAGAAAAATATCAACTTCAAATCCAAGGAGAAATTATTGGAAATATTTTAATTTTAAACAAACATATAATTGTCAAAGACTGTAGGTAATGATGAGAACAGTGAGGTAGCACTGTTATAATAAATAACATTGGATTAATTTTCACAGCAAAAAAAATAAAATAATTTTTCTTGTGTTTTCTTGAAAGTTGTTCCTATCAGAATCATTGAATAGTTTCCTAAACATCCAAATAAACTCTCAGTCCTCTCGTCTATAAGTCCGAGAATTTGTTTGTAAAAACATTCATCCTTAATAAGAACAGTAAGTTTGTGATTAAAGTAGCTACACATAAAATAATTGATGAAAAGGTTTGTTGTTTGATGTCTTAACGCCTTTCATCCATGACTCCATTGTCTTGTGGTCTTTGGGGGTATAGCTGGGATCGTAACGTCAGCTAAAGGGTAAGGGCTCTCTTCGTCTTTCCTGGGTTGTGTTAAGAACTTCACTGTTTTTATACATTTTTACTTAACATGCGCGTATATGGGATACAACAATTTTCAAAAAATTTAGGTCAATTCACTATTTAAATCTTAAAAAAATAGTTAATTTTAAGTGTCGAGAAAAAGTTAATTGCGAGTGCTCTAAGTGTGATATTTAAGTGTTACTATAAACGTCCAGTTGATGATTTAGATGATAGTAGTAATAATAATAATAATAATAATAATAATAATAATAATAATAATAATAATAATGTCGAAACACTTTCTAGATGATACTCTGCAGGTCAAGCCGAAAATTGAAATATGTGGGGGAAAAAAATTCAGAATATGTTTTACATTCTTCCTCCACGGAAGTTTGGGTAAATTTTCTCAAATGTCAACCTTTCTCATACCTATTTTACCAGCGTAATTAAAGTATGCGAAAAACACAAATGGCTACTAAGACATAAAACGGTGTGTGTGTGTGTGTGTGTGTGTATGATTAGAAGAATTTCCAGAAAAATATACAAACCATTGTATTTTAAGCCATGTGGCCTGGTAGCGATTGATACTTTCTCGCGGACCTAGGCGGTCGCCTTAAGGTAGAGATGTAGGGAGTAAAGCTTAGTATGCACTTGGAAACATTGTTGGCCAACTGTTACCCAACTACTCCCCAACTGTTGGCCAACATGGGAAACAGATGTTGGCCAACATGGGAAACAGATGTTGGCAAACATGGAAAACAGATTGTTGGCAAACATTAAAGAAACATTGTTTCGCATCCAGACTACAATGATGAAATATTTGTTTCCCGTACAGAGTTCAGTTGAGTGAAAGATGTCTGTTGAGGATGCTGCTGATAGGGCTTGTGATTTGTATATAGTTATTAGATGTTCAAAAAGACAAAAAAGAAGAAAACGGTGGTGGGTTAGTGTTCATTTACACTAACTGAAAACTTTCCACTTATTTTATTAAAAACACCTTATTTTCTTATGTGATTTTTACAGTCTTCAACTGTCACATCCCACAACAGTGTATTTGTATGAAATATTTAAATAAGATATCAGTAACTGATGTACTCGGGCGGTATGCTAGAACGTATAGTGAGTGCTTAGTGGAACGATAGTTTGGCCCAAAGCAAGCAAACCCACGCTAGTGTCAGCAAAGCATCCACTTGGTCATGTTCTTGTATACGGTCCTCTTTGTGAATAGCAGAGTCGGACCGGCCCACGCTGCTTGTTGTCGGAAATGTTGGCAAACAATGTTTCCGGGGAAATGTTTCCTGGTGCGTACTAGGCTTAAGGGTAAGTGTTTTGGCGATTTTCATACAAAAACTTTTTTTGGTCAAAATAATGATTGTTTCAGTACGAACGCAGAATTTAGTTTTCTTCACATTGCGATATCAACAGTTCTTTAATATCTGTCAAAGGGTCCTGGAACTTAATGACAACTGTATCTCTTTATTTAATAAGTTTGTCATCTAATGCTGCTATGTTCATTACAGATATTCTACAACTGTTGATATCACCACGTGAAGAAAATTAAACTTTTATGTTTGTACTGTAATATTTTATATATTCTAACAAAAAATATTGCTATAAAAGCCACAAAAACCCTACCCTTATCTCGCATCCTTCCTACATCTCTACCTTAATATAGGCCACATGTGTATGCTCTTCACTTTAGGTTATCGACATTTTGAAGACATCGGAAGTTCCATCGATGTTTACATTTCCCGCGATCCTGTGTCGCTTCAACATGTAGAAGGTGTGTTTGTCCATGTTTCAGGTCTTACTTTATCTGGGTATCCAAAATACACACACACATACAGCCGACCCTTGGTAAACATTCCGAGATAAAAGTGTACGCCACCAGTCCAGGCTGTCAACCTTACAGTAGACAAAGGTCAAAGGTTAGATTGAAAAACAGTTTTCCTATTGGATACGGGACGTTATACTTCTTTTTTTAAGTTTACATTTTCTTCTTTTTATTTTTCATCTAAAGGTGAAAGAAATGTTGATATTGGACAAGTTTCATGGCAGTGTGTGTAGCCGAAATAAAACATGCCCATAAAGGCATCCTCTTTTGGGATTTATTTTTAGATAATATTGAGAGATCCTAAATCAGGTGTCACCTGCATGAGTACGCACATAGACTAAGCGTATATCTCGTATAATTTGGTTAGCCAAAGACAGGAAGGTTGGGGTTCAAATCCTTTTGCTGTATACTGATGGTGTTACTTCGTCAACTGTCTTTAATTCGCCCTTCAAATAAATGCGTGTGCACTTTCTTTAAATTATACCTTATCCCGACACGATTATTTTAATTAAGTTCAGTTAACTTGAAAATTTACTAATTTGTAGGGGGGAACTCTTATATCTTGTGATGTAATTTATAATGACAATGAAAAACTATGTTAAAACAGAACTTTACTAGTTCATTTATTATTTTATAAAATTAATGTACTACCGTTGACGAAGAGATCGGGTTTTGAATCCCGGTGAGATTTAATAAGGGTGGTTTTTCAAATTGATTTTCCTTTCTCCCTCGCAAATTTGAGTACACTTCATATAAATTCAACCTCACTCATCCCTAACCTATTAGAGTAACTAGTACATAGGTGTGCAACTCGAACGGTTAGTAAGACGTAGAATTGGAAAAAAAATAATTAGAATCTCGATAATTTTTAAAATCACGAAAATATGTTCAGTTAATATAATCAATTGATTGTAAAACCTACTTTATTAAACAAATTTATTTACATATTTACTTAAAAAATTGAATAAATATTTTAAAGAAACGCACATTTATCTACTTTGTGAATAGAGTTTTTATTCACATATTATTTTTGTAGGCTCAATTAAACTTATTTAATCCATCCAACTTAGAAGATTGTAAAACCATTAGTTAAACATATTAATAACAAAACACATTTTGAGTTCAAGCCAGCTATACTTTTTTCTTTACTAAAGAAGAGTCTACCAAGGTGTTGGAACTCTACTAACTGCACTAGTAAGATTCCTCCTACCGCCACTTCTCTCTCTTTAGTGTCACACTCACGTCTACCGAGGCGCCCCCTTGTAGAACCAGAGTTTATTTCGATGGCTACTCTAGAATCGCTCAGCAGGGGATAACATTGAATGTTGCTGGGGGTTCTTTTCTTACGCTCGTTTTATAGCGACCTTGCCTTTAAGGTCGAGATGGACATCACCACGGTAGCGAAAGGGTTGCATCGTCCATATAGATGATCTCAAGAGGAGCCGTGCACAGAAGAATGAATACATGGCCACATATTGCCTACCTTGTGAGGCGAAACCAAAGAAGGACAATAGACTATGTGACATAGTTCCAAAGTATAGTGTGTGTTTATATCATTACCAAGGTGATCTTGATATAAAGATAACCCACTTATTATTAAAGTTTATTCGATGGGTTCTTTAAATTTTGCTAGATTTACATTCATGTACTCATGCCAAAGTATATATTTTTCAACTACGGTATCACTTTTTATAGCTTATGTCAGTTTTGACATGTAAACTAAATAAAACTAGCTTACTTTAGGGCATAATAACTAGAAATTGTATTGCCGCACTTACAAAAGTATGCCACCTAATCCTGAGCTAGTTCTATCCAGTAGCTCATTACACCCTATCTCTTTCAGGTCCATTCTAATGCTATCCTCCCATCTACGTCTGGGTCTTCCCAATGGTCTCTTCCCATTGGGTAACCTACCAGTCTATACTCTGAACATGGTTCTAGATCCTCCCATTCGCGCTGCTTGTATTGCCTACCGTAATCTGAGAGATTTAATTATCCTAACAATATCTTGTGATGAGTACAGGGTGTGTAACTCATCATTATATAACTTCCTCCACTAACTAGATTTCATACATATTTTTTGGTCAATTTTTATCATCTCTTGGTAAAATTATCAATTCATCACTTCCTTAAAATCTAAACATTAATTCTAAAAATTACGTAGGCTTACCAGTCTCTCGTTAATTTGATGCTTTTCACACCACACTAGTAACCAAAATATAGATCAAGACTTAGGAATGGCTGAACTTGTTGGGAATATTTACTCAGCCGCAGGAGACTCAAGCCTGAATCACTCCAAGGGTTTCTGAAAGTTGTGGCTTTCCCTATAATAGTCTTCCATATTGATCTCTTCAAGTAATGATTCATTTTCTTAATTTTATCTCCTCATTATGTTAGCTATTGAAGTTGTGAATAGCCCAGACGAGTATTGGGTCTAAGGGTTCGACCAGACTGACAAGCGTGCGAGCGAGCGCGTAATTAGCAGATAGCTCTCGTTAGTTGTTGACGAGGATGTTCCGAATCTTGGCCCAGTGAACTGAGGGGGGTTTTAACAAGTAATTTATTGTTGTGGTTTTCTCATCCTCTCTTCACGCTAATGGTGATTCTTATTTGTAAAGGCCTACTCTTTGATAATACTGAAGTATTTTAACATATCAATTATATATATATATATAAGTATGGTTTATGGTCTTAACAATTAAATTAGGCCGTTAGTAGCAAGTGTGCTAAACCTATCGATAGTAATAAAAATGTCAAAATGAGAAGTTTTCCTACCACTCAATGAACCAACATACAATAATATTGCCTAACGCCTGTAAACTAGACCGTACCGGGTCGAGCGCACTATCTCCAGTCTGGCCACCTCTCATTTCAACCAATGTGTCCTATTTTATATTTTAGTCGCTCGCTCAGTCTGGCCGCCCCCTTGTTTCGGTAGGATGGGGTTACCACACTAACAACCAAATTCTAGATTACTTTAATTTATTATTAGATGCTCTGTCTTACGATACCTCCATTTCTTTTGTCAGTCAACTTAGAAATCCAATGCCCTGTCCTCTGCTTCCTCCTTCAGCTCCAAGAATTTTCTTATTTCCTTCAATTAGTNAGCGTGCGCGCTCAGTCTGGCCACCTCTCATTACAACCAATGTGTTTTATTTTATATTTTAGTCGCTCGCCCAGTCTGGCCGCCCCCTAATAAGTTCAGACTAAAATTCAAAGATCTACTTGGCAATCATGATAGACTTCTAATAAGATTCTCAGTTGCATCAAAATGTTCTATTACAAACCCTTACGTTCTGTTAGTAAAAATATAGGGTATTATGTTAAGATAATAATAAAATTAATAGATCAACTTGAGACAATTGACAATTTGATAGAGGTATATTCCCAATCCTCCCTAATATTATAGCGTGCATCACATGCCAATCAACTCTGTGATACAATTTGCTGGAAATCATTAATTTACACGAACACTATTGCTCTTGGATCATTTATCATTAAATATTAATTGATATAAAGATCTAATAGAAATTCCTAATACGAAACACTGTCGATTTATTAAAATATATTAAATAAAAACTGCATTGAAAAGGCAATTTTTGACTATTTTAGAATGGCTTCACAGATAAGTTCTGTGCACAAATCTTCATTCTTTCGTAGTAGAGACGTACTGCAGTTATTAACAAGAAACTTTTTCACTTTGTCCCCCATTGTCACTTCGGAAAATTTCGAGTAGGCCTAATCATTCAAATACGAATGCAATGCACACATTTCTGGAATATCTTAGGTCTTTTATTTTCCCTTTTACTCCCATATCTTGCACGAGCCGGGAGCTGAGTTGGACCTGCTATGATGAAATCTCTTAAGGTCTTGGCTTCTAGAATATAATATTAACATATCGTGAACATTGTATTGGATAAATTTGGTATTGAGATATCTTTCTATTTATGTGATATTGTGTTTGTAACTCTCTTATACCGTGAAAAAAGTAATTTGTAATGAATCTAGTCGGCCAAATAAGAGGTTAGATATGATATTACATTACCAGAATATATATTTTCATCCCGTCTCTTATTACCTGTTCAAGCTATACGCATATCTGATAAGTACTCCAATAAAGTAGGTGTGAGGTAGGAGGCATTTTAAATCAAATATACACGCATTTGCTTGGAAAGAGGGGGTGAAACCATTTAATAAAAAATACCCCCAGAAGGCAGTGTTGCCAATACCGCCATAAGTTATTATCTTAATTATATTGGAAAAGTGATTTAAATAAGAAAATCTTCAATTATATATTATTTTTAATATCATTTCGGAATTGTTCCACACGCCCCCTCCCCTTTGGTAGTGCTTTACGCCTCCTTCCCCTCCTTTTCCAGGTTGGGAACCAATCCGAAACCTTAGCTCGGTTGATAAAATGTTCGATTCCCGGCATGGCCGAAAATTTATCATTGGTGAAATGTGGGTTTACCCTTTCATAGTGATAAATTAACGGCAGGGGACGGGATGTTGTGCCTGTCCTCGTCTCAAGTTAGTTTATAAAGTATATGAAGCATGGCAGGCCTAGCAAGCTGGTAGCGGAAAATATAAGGCTTGAATAAAAAACTGAGTTGGACCATGGCTGGAAACAATAATGGATGTAAATTAAAAGTTGGGAGCCACTGCTTTAGACTATTCGGCCACTGAAGCGGGTACTACCAGAATAGATTCCAAACAAATGATGGCAGTGATTACCTTTCGCTTGTTTGTCCACGACGTACATTGGAATCACGAACCTTAATTAGTTGCTGAGGGTTAGAGTGAATGTCCGCAGCAATTTCCTGGACGAGATTAATTAGATTTTTGTTTTTGTGAGCTTGAATTACCGCCACATTCACCTTTTCCTTAGATCACCTTAAGTCATCGTAGCCAGATCAATTTCACTGGTAAAAGAAAATATATTTCATGATTATCAGGCTCTGACTACCTGAAGTTTGTAAATGCACCTTAAGAAATGACTTTTATAAAATTGTATCCTCGACAGTGTAATTGTGTGTTTGGTTTTAATAAATTATATATATATATATATATAAGTATTTGTATCAGATACTCCTGTTTAAGTAAAACTTGGAAATTTAGGTTTACTTATTGAAGTTGCTTATCCCTCAGACCAATAGTGGTAGATGGTTTTGTTTAGTTTTCATGAGAGATACTGTAGCTTATATTGTCTGTCAAAAATACTCTTACTTGAGGTTAAACTAGTTCTGAACGAGACAGCATGGAAGTGCTGTAGGCTGAGAAGTAAATACAGTATTTTGTCCTATTGTAAGTCGTCGCAATTTCATATAAAAATAAGTAAATAAATCGTTACAAACTTTTTCTTCTCTATCCCCACTAAAATAACATAACCCTTCACCACTCTTGCTGAGCAGTAAAGCTTCGTGTTTTAACTCACCAACAATGTGTTTGTTAAAATAATCTACAGATCTATAGATCAAATCATTTTAAACATGTTGCTTGAGTGTCAGATTCCTTTTAAAAGATCTTTCAACCCCACCATGGACCTAGAACTGGTTTTGCTTATATTTTATAGAAAATGTTATTTTTATTTTCCAAAGCTTATTTTATTTATAATGTAATAATCTTTTCTTAAAGCAGACTTTCTTTTTCAATCTTTTTGAGAAATTTTCATTATCTTTATTGCATGACCCTGACTCATATATATCTCTTATAAGTTGCTTATGGCAGATTCCCAAAGTCCCCTTATGTAAGCTCTTATCCTTTGCTAGTTACACTAGTTAGCACTTCCTCTGAAATACAATTAACTCATTTTCAAACACGTTTACAAACACTTCACAATTCAGATTCAGGATACAAATAAAAAGACTCGTGCAAACAATACAATAAATGAAACTGGAGATGTTGCTAAGACTATTTTTTGTATTAGCAGGTAGAAGGAAAACCCACATTTGATAACTACAGAAGTAACCAGATATATTTTCATATATTCATACATGAAGTTATGTGTCACTCTTAATGGATATATTATATATATATATATATATGAAAAATAAGATTAACGGCAGGAGGGCTCGTTGTGCTGATCACATAATACCCTCAATACGGAGAAGTTGGTACTATTTTCGCCAACAGACGTCGGCCACTCGGGTCGGTACGGCTCTATTGCGAGCTAACGCCATGGGATTTTTTTCTGGTTGTTGACCGTAAAAAAAAAGTAAAAAAAATAATCTTGTCACCGTATCTTCTGAAGCTATATTGTGTTAAAAAAAAAGTTTTGTAATACACCAAGACTTATTCTAATTAAAATAACAAAGTGTAGTTACAAACCATGCACTCATAGTTCTGACTTTGTCGCCAGTTATTGACTTGCCCGGTTTTGAAGTGAAGTTGTCCAGTTGAGTTGTCGCTTGATTTTACTAGCACCTCGAGGTGACGTGTTGATGTGTGAGTCCTCTTCAAACACCTCGGGTCACTCACTCGCCGCCTTGGATTCATGGCGGGGCGTTTTGGAGGGAGGGAGGATCACTTACAGCTTTTATAGCTCATACGATAAGATTATATCAAGAGAGTGGGCGACCTCACACACTTCAAAATTGGTTTAAAGATAGCGTGTGGAACACTTTCTTACTTGGATTAGTTTTTTTTATACGGTTCACAAGGACGAGGATGGGCTCACGGATAGTATAGAAGACTCTTAACTTTCTAGACAATAGTTCGATCACAGGTAGGGTGTGATTTGGTGTTAGTTTTCTACATGTTACTCTACAATCTTCTCTTCAAGAAAATGCCGGTGCAACTCCTAAAAAACTAAGCTATTAACATGTTCCCCTAAAGGAACAAGTTAATGTGGCTGTTATAATGATAAACACTACTTATACTATTTCACTACTTTACTAGATTTGTGTTTATTACAAAATTTAAATATTTTACCATATTTTTGGGGTTCTTTTCTGATTAACAAGATACACATTTGATTACAAATGTATCAAGATATTTCTTAATTTTTCATAAAATGTTTGAAATTGTATTTGTAATTTTGAAATTCAAAAGTTAGTTTGATTGTACATTCGAATCTCTTGTTCTACACCCTGCCCTCACATCAATGTAGGTACACTACCTCTATATTCCCCCTTTTATCTTCTAACACATTAGTGAAAAAAATGCTATCATGTATGACCCGAACGGTTAATAAAACTCAGTGAAAAAATAAATAAATCTCCCTTTAACAATTTAGACAAAGCACACTAGTTCTTGGACATGGATTATAAAGATAGCTTATCTGCTTCTTTAAGTGCTAAAATTTGCACATGAGGTGTGTATATAAAATATGTATCATAGATTAAGGTGTAAATTCAAGATGTTAAGCTAAAGATAAAATTATTATATCGTCACAAGCTTATCCGAGCTAATGCCACTTCATTTTTCCGGTGGTTCTGTTTTTCACAAAATAATTCAAATATCATTCTAACAAACTATTTACTCATCACCAAGACATTCTACCTACACAGGTGTTCAACGCAACAGAAATTTCTACGCACTCGCCAAGAAAATGCCTGAATTAGCGTTAGTTATTATTTTTATTTTTTTTACGAATACTCGTATACATTGACTAAAACGTCTGTCTTCAATTTGATCATCTCTACGTTCGCACCAAGCTAATCCCAATTTTAATATAATAGCTCTAGATAAATATTTATGTATAGAGTGAATTAAGGCAGTAAACACAATCAAATAAAATAAATTGGAAAATAATTACATATGTTGTAGTTAAACCGGAAACGGTACAATAATTCTGTTCTCTTATTTGTTTCAGCTCACTAACAAGGGTGAGATTGGCGTGACCGTTCATGGTATAGCTCGCCGTAAGCCGTTTTTTTTGTCAAGGTAATGCCTATGGGGTATGTATTAATGTAAAACTATTATTTTACACAAACACACATGGCCAAAAATGTATCAAGCATAGTTTTAGGTTGTATAAACTGCAAAACTTGTCTTCAAGGATAATATTAATTACATTGACATCAAAGGACTTAAGAAACTGTTTTCCAAATTATTTAAGTTAGTTTCGATAGTTCAAGGTTACTTAATGTTTGAAGTGCTTGTCCTTTAATCTAAGTATGATGAACGATGCGCGCTTTAGCGGCAAATAACAATCACAAGTAATAAAAACAACACATTTGATAGATTTAAAAAAAATTCTAATCACACGTAGATATTATGCAATTATTATCTCACCACCCGTCTACAATATCTTCATATCTACACTATTAATTGTTTATTGATAAGGAAGGTAAAGTTCAGATTACATGTAGCCGCATTTGTGAATATGGGGATAGGCAAGCGTTTAAGGAAAATACTTCCCTAAAGCTTGCTGTAATTCAAGCCCTGACCTCCCCGTCGACGGTAAACTAGATTAGACGAGAGCGATGCCTTTGTCCGGATGCAAGTAATGTTGTTTTAGGTTTCGTAGTTTCATCCTAGTTTAGTGTCTTTACAAAGTCGAAGGGGGTTGTGATTTAGAAGAAGGTGAGACGTAACACACAAGAATATATTGGAGATCACTGCGAACGAAACTTTGCGATAGTCTTTCTGTGATATATAACATGACATTACGAGGAAATAGGTCAACGTAAAGACTCCGCGTCACAGAAAGGAAGAGATGTGGACTATGGGAGGAAGAAAGGGGACCGAGAAAGAGAGAACTAAAAGATTTGGAGAGGGAGGCGCAAGTGAGACTTTCGTGAAATAAATGAGGATCCATTTCACAGGCCGTTGGCAGAAGGGGAAAAAAAACGCATTTTCGTCGAACCATTTGGAGAACAACCTGAAAGTGAACGAATGAACCAACTGAACCTTCCTCTCTGCCGATGTCGCGTTAGGCCCATTACTTTATCATGTCCGGGAATCGAACCAAGAAATTCCGGTCGTGATTTTGCCGTTACCGTTTTTCTCAATTTTTTTTATCTCACTCCCTTTTTTTTTTCTTCTCCTATCCAGTAACGTAACTTTTACTGCGAGAGTTCCAGTGAGTCGTGAATATGGTCACTTTATCATGTGAATGTGGCACTTGAGCAGTTTGGGCTGTATATGGCAACAAATTTACAATATAAACCGCGAGTCTCTGAGGTTAGTGAAGGCCCCTTAAGTCAAGTGGAACAGAAGAATGTTTCCTAACGTGCATTCGCTCGGCTTGTTCATAGAATAATAGGCTTTGAAAGTTTCTCCTTTTTTTCTTCTTATTCATCATCATTTCTGCGTGTTCCATTTTATGTCTGGACCCAATCGATTTATTTAAGTGCATACATATTTCAAGTATGAATAATTATCATATGCATTTGTATACACACGTCACACTAAGGATTTCTTAGGTTTTTTTTTGTATAGATGAATTGCATTACGATTTATAGAGGAAGTGACCGAATGGTCTAAGGCGTCACGCTGAAGACTGGTAGATCGGGGCTCGAATCCCGGTAGGATCTACTGAGGTTAATTTTCCCCAAATGGTTTTCTACTCTCCTTCAACGCAAATGTGGGCAGATTACCTCTAAAAAAAAACTTCGTTCCTCATACCTACCACATCAGAGTAGTTATCATACCGTACATGCCTATAACCTGAACAGATAGTAAGATTTGGTGAGAGATTAAAGATAGAGAAATAAACTTTAATGACAGTTATAAAATACACTAAAACTATTTGAACATATTTATACGTCAGCTGTCAAATTTGATATATAGTAGCACTACCCTAAAAATAACGCTAAAAGGTTCTTGTGTTCTCACTGTACCTTTGACACTCGTTTGATCTTTTTTATTCTGTTGATGTTTTCCCAGGTCAAACAGATGTGTACTAAACAATAGAAGCTATCAACTATGTATGTTGACTGACCCACTTGAGTGTTTAGTTTAATTAGGAAGGTTGTACAGAGCCCGTTTGGCAATAGACTGGATAACAAGGCATTTCCTGTCGGTGAACATTTAAAACTAACATTGTCAGCGGATAAAGGTGTGTGTGCTCTTTTCCATTTAGTTTACAGAGGTGACTCCTGTGGGTAGTACCGGATGTAGTCTTATTATACCGTACATACAGTTACAGTACTATCTTATTAAGGCGGAATAGGTCAAGAGCCTTCTTCAACAATCTAGTTAAACTTTCCAAGGCAGTTAACAATTAATAAAGTCATGTTTGTCATATTAATTTCTATGATGCAGACCATTAAGTTATTTAATATAAATAGTCAATGATTTATCATAGATTTAAAGTGGGTCATGGCTATAGATTTACAAAATTAAATTCATATAACTTTTTCAACTTAATGGGTTTGTATACATGAAGAATGTTTTTATGTTTTAGTAGGCCTATTCCAACCTTTTTTTTAACCCTAGCCCAATAATTGAAACGCGTTTATAAAAATGAGTTTGGAAACTGTGATGTTTCCTGTCAAACCTGCATAAATGTTCATGAACTAAGTATGTCAGACTTTGTAGAAAACATTATACATATATTTTTTTAAATAAGATGTGTTATTAAGATAAGAGTATAAGACTATAAATTAAAGTAATGAAAATTTATTGGAGTAAAAATTAATTAAATAGGATTAAATGCAATGACAATTTATAATGAATAATTATAGATTTTCAATATATTTAATACTATTTAATTAATTTTTATTACAGTAAATTGTCAATACTTTAGTTGAAATTCTTATTCTCCTATCCTAAGTACGTCAGGTTAATTTAATCAGGCCTCCCAGTAATAGCGTCACCCGATAAAGCAAGCGTTCTATCTACAAAAGTGTTAAATTTGAGATATTTGGATTTTACATCTATTCAGAATACACATGGCTCACCTGCGGTGAAATCGAGACTACTATATAATGACTTAAGAAGATACAAACTCGAGTTGTCATCTAGTAACACTGGTTTTCTACACATGGTCAAACTTCAATGCTCTTTTACACAAAAGTGTAAAATTGGACATATAACACTTGCATTCTCGGGTGACGATAGGGTGGTCGGAGTTCAAATTACATTAGTGCAGTTAAATGTGCATACATCTTTTTGGTAGCTAGACATGGTGAGATAAAACTATGGTATACATTAATTTCGAGTTAAAAAATGCATACACATTTGATATGATGTATTATAGATTAAATTTATATGGTTGTATGGATATAATCAGAAAATATATGTTTCTAAATATTACTTAAGAATTTGGCACTAAAATAACATTAAAACGTTTTTTTTTCTGATGAAAATGCAGTTTCCCAAAGGTGATGGGGTGATTCTACTTTCTTTTTTTGTTAATTCTGGACTGCGTGTCTTGAGGAAGCTAGACGCTTGACGCCATGGCGTCACAGGACTCAGGACGACTAGATCACGGGCGCGAGTGAATCACGCGGTGTCACGCACGCTGCTAGGTAGGGTAGAGTGCCAACGGGGCTCATGCGCGCTACTAGCGTGTGAACCGCTGAACTAGAGTCGATTTGCAAGCTCTTGTGCGGCATCTTGTGCATGCAAAAGCAACTAATTTTCTCATCATAATTATATTAATAAGCTAAGGACCTGATTCTATAGTAGAATGTGTCGCAATAAACTTACCGGCCGTTGATTGGCAGATGGTTGTGCCACACGTAACGATATTTTTTTAAAATCAGTACATTACCATTTATTTTATAAATATTATTAAGACCAAGATTTCACTTTTAAGTATGATAATATAACATATTAGCATTTGCCCGCGACTTCGCTCGCATTAAAAAATACATCAACACGTTCAACAACTTAATTTATGTTATAAAATAATGAAATTTCAGGCACAGTGTCTTTTTAGGTGCGTAAGAAAATTTACGAAGAAACACGGAATGGCCCAATGCCCGCACCCTCTTCCCTAATATATCCCAGCTCATATCACCTGTCATCTTATGTATCCGCAGCTGCGACGAATGTTCACTGCTTACGCCCGGTTTTTTTCTACACTACTTCGCTTGATGGTATACATAGGCTTATAACTTACTATGGTTATCTGAAAAATAATGAGTACAACAAATTAAGTCTGTCTCGATCCGTTTATTACTTTTGAGTTTATCGTAAATAAACAAACAGAATAAAATCGAAAGCACATACAAATTTACAGTTTTTTTTATATGTATAAATTATTATCAAGCTTGAACAAAATTCATCGAGGTTTATTTATGAGCTAGAGTCAAAAATAAAGATAGATAATATAATTGTAAGACCCACTTTTTTATGTTCAGGGACCCATAAAACATCATCAACTATATAATCTTGTAATCGATGACAATACTTTCTCAGCACAAGAAAATAAAAGCACACAACGGCTACTAACTTAACAAGAAATATATAAATATCATTGAACTATGATAATGTAGGTGTTTACAGAAATCAAATTTGCATACAAACTTATTCATTATTAAAATAGCCCACTCTTTTTTTTAAAAAAGTGCTAATTTTGCTTTATTAATACGAACATAAAAACTATATTTCTTGACAGAGATATTTAACTAAAGGTCTGCCTTTGGTATCCTGAAATTACACTCTAACTTTCCGTTAGGTAGTGTCGTAAAAAGTAACTTTTTTATATGTCCATGTTTCAAATAACTAGCTGGAGCTACAAAATAGCTAACGCGCTATCATTGGATCTTTACCGTTTCCAACCGACTGTAGCATCTGGCAAATGTTTCTGAAGGCGGAAGTGTGAGGATAACAATAATAATAAAAAAAGTGTCGTATATGGTGCCATATAAAACGTGTTTACTTTTTGACATCTCTGGGCAATATTATTATTACCATGTACAAATGTTTATTTTTTAGTATAGGCCTAAATAATATCGTCATTGTGTTTTAAGTAGCGATAACTTGAACCAAGGAAGATGGTCGTATGAGTTTCTTTCTTTGGGTCTTTAAGGAGTAATAAATACTGCGTTTATTAAATAGTATATTCGCCATAGATCCTAGAAACGAGCTATAAAAATATATTCTTTATTTTGGCTTACATTTTAGAGAAGAAAGAAGTGTCACTATTATATTATAAAATGTGATAGTATAGCTTATAGTGCTAGATATAAATATTAATTAGTGTCTCAAAATACGTATTTTACTTTGAGATATGTGGTAGACCAATATTATTCATCCAAGTTACACATGACATTCGCAAAGCAAAAACTCCCACCTGATAAAAAAAATGTTTATAAGGATTTTATTTTTTTGGTGTTCTGTCTTCCGACAAGTCCCTTGCCTTGTCCAAATTGAGTCAGCTAACATGTCCTATTAGGAGCTTCCTATTTTAGATCCTGAAACCTCATCTTCTTTTCTTTGTTTTAGGTCATCAATCCGTTGCATTCGTGGTATTCCTGCTCCCCTTACACTTTGACTTCTATGACGTCACTAATTAAGCCATTTATTCTCACAATATGAGCCATCCAGTTGGACTTTATTCATAGAATCACCTGACCAATGATTCTATTTTTTCATTTACTCTTCTTTTAACTCCTTCATTGGTCACTTGATCTGCCCACTTTTCCCTCTCTTCTCCTGCACCACATCTAAAAGCTTCCCAAATATTTATTCTCCTTTTTTCCTCAGGGTCAATTACCAGCTCCATACAAAGTGCTAACACACATGTAGCCCTTCACAAGCTACTTTCTCATTTCCAAGTCTAGTTTGCTAGCTAAGAAATATCCTCGCATTGCTTATGAATTCTTAAAATAATAATAATATCTTATCATGGTACAATTTAATAACTAAGGCTTGTTTTGTATTTATTTGAAGTTCATTGTTAGAACACTTTAATATATCTATATTTTATCAAATATTTTCTTATAAAGCTTTTAAAACTATAGAAAAGTAATTAAAGTTAAAATATAAATGTGTTAGAGTGAGTAAATGTCCATATTGACATGGCGCCTCTTTTAATTAGGCTGTGATTTGAACCACTTGTAAATTGGTTAACAAGCCTTGTTGAAAGTCACTGCTCAGACACTTCACTGTTAATGGGAAGATCGAAAACTATTTCAATCACCTTGACTCAATAGTTAAGACTGACGATTAATAATTTCAAGGGTTTACAGCTCAAATGTCAAGCTTATAGTTTGGTTTGCCAGTGATGGGGAGGTTGAGGATCGAATCCCGGCGAGATATATCAAGAGTCAATTTTACTTAATGGTTTCCACTCTTTCTTCACATTAATGTGAGTGCATCTATTATAAACTTTATCTTTTTTATTCTTACTCCAGTAATGTAATTAAAATGCATATAGCACGGTTGGGTAGTAAGGCGAGGTGAAAAAAGTCCTCTAATACATCCCCATACATTAGTATCTGCAACTATTTTCTTTTCTTTTGTATTCTTTCTCATTTTATTAATGGTTTGAGCTATTTAGTGCATTTTAACAAGCAAATTTTTATATGGCTTTATTTGTACCCGCAATTGATTGGAGGGAGAGTGTAAAATCATTTAGTAAAAACCACCCTCAATACACCAGACCGGGATTGAACCACGATCTCGACGTCTTCGTCTATTGAGATAATAGTGCCTTAGACCATGCGGCCACTGAAGTGGGTAATGCCTTATCTTACAGTTGGTTAAGTTGTTTTCTCAACTGTAGATCCATTTCTCCTAAATATCAAACCACAAATTAATGAGATTAAATCTATAATATAAATAAGTTTGCTAGTCTGAAAACCCAAGTATTGAAAAGTTTTACAAATTTTGTAAAACTACACAAGATCAATACTTGGGTTTGTAGACTATCAAATTGATTTATACTAATAATTGTGTGCAAGCTTGAATAAAATAAGTATACATTTCTCTTATTGATCACTAAGCTTAAAAGAAGTACGAAATTTAAAATGTCTTTATTCAAGACGGTAGCGTACTTGAAAGTAGCACCGCTTCCAAATTCTTCTTAGCTTAAAACAATATATTTTATTTAGTACCGCGTCTTACTACCCGTTTGGGTTATACGCTTAAGTACTAGTTACACTAATGGATTAGGAATAGGAAAGGTTAAATTTAGAGGAAATGAACCCGCATTTGCGTGGAGGGAGAGTGGAAAACTATTTAGGAAAGACCACCCCCAGTTCACCCGACCGAGATTCGAGCCTCGATCTCCCAGTCCTCGGTGGTTTAGCTCAACACGACTGGCGCGTTAGCCAACTACGCCACCGAGGCGGGTTTTACCACAATAGGAATGTGTGTTATTTAGTGCCATCACGTCTTAAAGTCAAAGAGTATAAGACGTTATAAAATTAAAACAGAGCAAAACAATTTTTTCTAATTTCTTGCTATTGCATTAATATATTATATTGAGTGGTTATAGAGGCTCTCCATGAGCCTGATTGATATACTTTGGTTCATTTCCAAGCGTGGGGAAGGGGGGAGATTCCATCAATGACTTAGATAGTAAATTACTGTCACTTTTATTATGTATGCTAGTGTGTTTATTTTCTAGTAACTAGGACGATCTATCAGATAAGTACAATCTAATTTACTTAGGAGTTACCTTATCTGTCAGAAAAAATACTAGATCTATTTCCATTCATTCATACGTGAGTAATGTGGACAGCAGCTGCCACTTTTGTTAGATATTATCAATACCTGTAAAAGAACACTAACAATATAGTAAAATGCTATCAATTTTTGCCCCAAAACATGTGTTTGTATTTTTTATAAAAGGACCCTTCTACCAGTGTCTATGTAAATTCAATAAACAAAACATTTGACTTGTTAAAATATTGTAATGATAAAAAGTGGTCTGAGCTCTATGCAAAGGGTTGGGTTTTTTTTTCGCACCGCGCCTTACTATTGCCTATAATTCATGGTAACTTAAGCCTTTTCTAACAATTGAAATAATGAAATATGGACATTTAGTTTTGTCGCTTTGACAATTGAAGTAAATCGACTCTATTTGTGAGGCAGATATTATGTACGAAGCTGCTTTTGGGCATATTTTTAAATGTGATGAAGCCTGCGCTAGTGGTTGCATGGTCTAACGCGTCACTCTCGTGTGAAACTGGATTGTCTGTAACTGAGCCATCGGGCTCAAATCCCGTTAGGGATCAACGAATCTTTGTTTGTCAAATTATTTCCTACGCTTTATTCACGCAAATGAGGGCACTGCCTCTAAAATTATATCTTCCTAGGCCCCATTCCATTAGCATCATGGTTGTTATAATTTTACCCAGCTCAAAAAAAAAAACACTTAAAAACCCACTTATATATTGGATACAAATAAATAATCTAATTTTTGAAAATGGTTAGTCATTTTGTTGAAAGCCTTTTGGTTCAAACCCAATAATAATAATCATAATCATAACAACAACAATAATACATTGATTTGTATTTGGTGTTATACATAATTTTTGAAATTACAGATTGTATACAATAGACTAAGCTATAAAATATGTTTTAATTGGTTGAACAATATAATATGTTCAACTAGCAACTCACTTGAGATAATATAATTTTAAGCTGCCTACACTGTATTAATGCTAGGCCCTAGAAATAATAGGCCTACTTTGTCAAAAAAGCAAATGAGATAGCAAAAGTTCTTACCTTTTATCTTTAAGTAAAGAAAGTAACAAATCAATTCTGCAGCTGGCTTGCCAGTAATTTGATGCATGGTATCGCCTCTACCCTCTTTCTATTCCTTCTACACACTTTTTTTTTCAACCTGCTAGTTTATGCAATATTGTTGTGATGAACTACATTTTTGCTTTATTTTTTTCCTTTATTATGTCTCTTATTAATCCTTTCCTGATTATATTAAAATTAAAATATGTGTCTCTGGATCCCGAATAATTAATATATTCGAATTATTGGTTTGATCAGGTAACATACGTATCTTTAATTAAACTACAAAAAAAACCTATTAAAGCCAATATAACCCAACTGGGTTGGTTTTTTAAAAAAAAATACCCCGGGTTTTTTCAACCATGGTTAGAATAGCTAATAAATGGGTATAGCCATAAGGTTAGCCTACCAAGAATCGGCGGGAAAAATAAACTGTGACAAAATCCCGAAGTAGCCATGAATCAACTATAACCGTGGGCTATACGCATTTATCTACCTTAATTTGATAGGTATTAGGAAGGAGAAATTTAGAAGAATTGTAATTACATTTTAGGGGAGTTAAAGTGGGATACCATTCATGAGAAACCATCTTTCAATAAAACCTTAACTAGATTGGAACCCCAACCTTCCCATCACCGGCAACATGAATAAGCGAGGTGGACGTTTAATCCGCGTGCTCATCGATGCGAGTCATAGATGCTAAAATTATTATTATTATTATTAGCACCGCGTCTTACTACCCGTTCGGGTTATACTCACTTACGCTAATGTGTAATGGTAGGGTGATTGTGAGATGAAATGGAGGACCTACAATTTAACGTGGAATCCGAACCACGGTGGAGGCCTGGCATTCCTCACATTCACAAGTTGTGATTAATACACGTCTTGTCAGAGGTGAAGGAAGGGGTTGACAATAAGATAAATCTGGGCCGGGACCGAGGATTGAACCCCGGACCCTCAGCACAGAAGTCTGACACCTTACCCCTAGACCACCAGGTCACCTCATAGATGCTAAAAATATACCCACGTCGTCTTAAGTCATCACGAAAACTAATATCGGACCTTAAACCCATAACGTTAAATGCAAAACAATTTTTTTTTAAATTGACAATTTATTTTTCCAACGAAGGTAGAGGAGCCGTTGTCTAAATAATTGGTAGCTCCACAAGACCACATTTAACTGCCACACTTTCATTTCACAATTATGACTGTTAAACAACTGTTTAAACTCTTGAAAAAGAGCTCGGGGGTTTCATTAATTGTTTTAGAGAAGAACGAGGGTGAAAAAAAAAGGTGTCTTTTGAGGCGGCTCGGTGTAAAGATAAGAATCTGTAATTAGTGGTGTGAACATTGCTGTGTAGAGAGGAAGAAAATGAGCGAGAAGCAGAAGAAGAAAAATTTATGAGAGTGCTCTAAAGAAAGGGAATTCCTTCGGTCTATTTCTTGTTTGCGAAACTTTGCGGTTACAAAAATTGTGAAATGATATTTCATTGGAACAGTAAGGTAAATAATTATGTTTGATAAATTATTATAAATGGTTTGTTGAGATGTTATTTAAACTTGATTAATTTTTAATGAATTTATGAGTAAAACAAAAATGAGAGAGCTTGTTTTAAGGTGGCATATTACTAACAACCAGTCATTAAAAATATAATAAAATAAAGAATCAAGCGAAGTATTTAAATTGTTGTGATGATTTCGTTCAACAAAATGTATATAATATGAAATATTAACCTTTGAAAAAAATAAATTTATAAAAAATAAAATTGTTTTGTAAAATTCCTAAACTATAAACACAATGAAGAAATAAAACATTGTAAACATTTTGTTGACAATCATTGCTTCTCTATCCGTTCTAGATTTAAGTTAGTTTATAAGTCGCGTACTGATATAATCAGTCGGTTCGAAAAGTGCACCCTATATACCTAAAAAAGTAATTAAATGAAATTAATTGTTTTTACATTCTACTTTTTTTTTTAAATCTATAAATCTTGTATTTATTCCTAAAATTCAACTTTTGTCAAATTGTTATATTCTCACCCTTCTACAACAAAATATAATATAAATATACCCGCCTCGTTGGCGTAGTTAGCTAACGCGCTAATTTCGTGTTGAGTTAGACGACCGAGGACGGGGAGATCGAGGTTCGAGTCTCCCTCGGGTGAACTGGGGGTTGTTTTTCCAAAATGGTTTTCCACTCTCCCACCACGCAAATACAGGTTCACTTCCTCTATATTCAACCTTCCCAATTCCTAACCCATCAGCGTAATTAGTACTTAAGCGTATAACCCGAATGGTTAGTAAGACGCGGTACTAAATTATTATTCTTATTATTACTTTATCGTGTTCATATGTCAGGTCATGTGATCTGCAGCTGTCACTTTTGACAGATTTTATTTATACCTATACAATAATACTAATAAAATAATAAAATGCTATCAATTTGGTCTGAAAAAAAAATTTTGTTTTTTCTAAAAGGCTCTTTTATGAAAAGTGGATTCTATATCTCAGCTACGATAGAAGTGTAGTTAATTGACAGGTTATGTATTGAAAACATTGGCTTGAAGTCACTAATATCAACCTATTTTGAGATAATTTTTATTTGCTCAGTAATACCATATTATCAATAAAAAGTTTCATAAAACGATTTTAATAATACTTTCAGTCATTGTTTGCAATAGATAACCTTCTGCTAGCTGGCCCGCCTCGGTGGCGTAGTTGGCAGGCGCGCTAGTCGTATTGAGCTCAACCGCCGAGGACGGGGAGATCGAGGTTCGAATCTCGGTCGGGTGAACTGGGGGTGGTTTTTCCTAAATGGTTTTCCACCTTCCCTCCACGCAAATGCGGGTTCACTTCCTCTAAATTCAACCCTCCCAATTCCTAATCCATTAGTGTAATTAGTACTTAAGCGTATAACCCGAACGGGTAGTAAGACGCGGTGCTAAATATTATATTCTGCTAGCTGTCACTTACCACCTCTCCTATCGTAGATGAGCCACAGTTTCATGGGATGTCTAGCCTCGGCAAGTGGTTGGTTGTTGGTCCTCAACCCGACATTCGACCCGGAGAATCAGCTTGTAGCTGTCAAGGCTGAGGGCCAGACTAGTAAAGAGTTTATCGAGCTGTCGAAATGTCGAGATTTGATCGGGGATAATGTCTACCGGGCCGTCAGGGATTGATAGGGTCGACTGCGAGCACCTCTCTTCCCACCATCCCACGCTGTCGACAGCGATACTATCCATTTATTAAGATAGGTGAGGGGGGGAACTGCCCTGTTACCATTTGTAATTTGACAGTTTCTTTTTATGGTCTTAACAATATATTATGTTAAGTAGCCATTAATAAATAAGCCTACAAAGTTTTCTCACTTGTTTTTTTATAATCTTCACATTCAATATAAGGGCTACCAACTGCCGATGACGGTGAGATTGGGGTTCGAATCCTGGTAGGGTATACTGAGAATGGTTTTTCTTAAATGGTTTTACACATTACCTCCACGCAAATACGAGTACGCTTCCTCTAAATTCAATTTTCCTCAATCCTAACCCATTAGAGTGACTAATACAGATGAGTACAACCCGAACGGATAGTAAAACGCCGGGATAAAATAAACTATGTAAGCTATGTTCTAGAAGGGACGCAGTCACAGTTGTCAGTCTCACCTGATTTGGTTTGGTGGCAATGGGAAGGACGTAGTTCGATTCTTGACCCTGAAGAACTGTGCTTTTTTCTTTTCTAAATGTTTCCTTCTTTTCCTCCACGAAGAAGTGGGGAGCTACACATCCTTACCCTTAAACCCGTAGTTTAGATGTGAGAATAAACCAAAAGGGTAATAAGACGCGGTAAAAAAATTCTACTTAATTTAACGGTTGATGTTAAGCAAAACAGTGTAAATAAATTGCATTCACCTTAGCGTGAAAATAAGATGGAAAAACTAAAGGGAGAAAAAAAAAAGATAGTGGAAACTTTTCCCAATTGGACTAGGATGAAATCTAAGCCCTAACTTTCTTGTTGACTTCAAATAGAAAACAACTTACACCACACGGCCACCAGTACGGACAACATTAACTTAATGATATGGAAAGCAGTCTTTCCTTGATGGATTACACAGTGGCCCTATCTTAAAAGCTATGTCATAGTGTAGGCCTTTAAAACGCAATGTCAGCTTTAAATCTTTAAAGGTAAATGAAGAAAAGTATATAGCCAATTTTTATAATCCCTCTTAAATAATTTTTTGGTGCAATCAAGTCAGTAAATTTAACTCATTTTCTGAAGTACGTCCTTGACGTGGGATAAAGGAGAACATCAGTTAAGTATAGCAGATTTTTATTTATTAAAATCATTTTTGGCCAAAATATACAAAAAAATTACTTCAGCAGATTCCTTTAGTTAATCTTTCTTACTTAATTACTTGTCATGGGCATTTCAGAATAAGAACATGACTATTTTTTATTAATTTAAATAGGATCCGTTCATTTGCCTTTTGCTTCTGACGAATATAATAACTTTTGTGATTACTATGTGTGAAAAATTAAACCAAACGTAAATAATAATGAGCCAACTGTACTTTGACCAAAAAATACATTTTTATATAAAAACCACATTAAAAATGCGATCTTAGTTCGTGCTCCATTTCCATCCTACATTCTACGCACCACACCGAAACAAAGATTGAAATATTCTTCATGATGTGCTCTAAGGTAATCTTTAGTTAAAGTATCTTTTCGTCGCTCTTGATGTTCTGTGGAAGTGCATCGCCGAACGTGCGGTTTACCTCAAGAGTCGACTGCCCCGTACCTGCCTAGTCAGCCACCTCCTCCCTCTTCCTAGTCTCGTGGTATTTGAATGCTCCCTCGGGGTGGGGGTGGGGGGCGTTGCCCACAATAATGACCCCCTCCTCCTCCTCCTCTCAGCACAGGTATATATACACATACACCAAGGCCAAGGGGAGGCTTGATGCCATGCCTCCCTGCCCGTGTTTGCCGATCAATAGAACCGCCAAGTCGGCGGCAAGTGAACCCCTACTAAACTACTACTAGGAGCAGGTATAAAAAGGACTAGACGTGCGTTGTATGGGTACACTTCAAGTATATCGGGCTCCAATTGGGATTGCTGTTTTAAATAAACATATAAACCTGAACGCAAATTGTCAGTATGCAGATACAACCCGACTGTACGCAAATTGTCAGTATGCAGATACAGCCCGACTGTACGCAAATTGTCAGTATGCAGATACATCCCGACTGTACGCAAATTGTCAGTATGCAGATACAGCCCGACTGTACGCAAATTGTCAGTATGCAGATACAGCCCGACTGTACGCAAATTGTCAGAATGCAGATACAGCCCGACTGTACGCAAATTGTCAGTATGCAGATACAGCCCGACTGTACGCAAATTGTCAGTATGCAGATACAGCCCGACTGTACGCAAATTGTCAGAATGCAGATATAAACCGACTGTACGCAAATTGTCAGTATGAAGATACATCCCGACTGTACGCAAATTGTCAGAATGCAGATACAACCTGACTTTCATAGGAAGAGGCTTGTCTAGCGGAGAGAAAAGTTTTTTTTCTTCTTTTTTTCTATACATTGTCTTTTAAACCCTTCTTATTATATGCATACAATATTTGCGTGAATTGTACAGGGATGATGAAAGTTTACATTTTGAGGAAATGAGCCCACATTTGTTTAAAGGAAAAGTGGCAACCTATTCAGTTAAAAGCAACCCTCATTACAGCCGACCGGGATTCAAACCCCCATCACAGGCAAACTAGTCCAAAACAAGACTGACGCTTCAGACCAGGCGACCATTGATGCTGGTTTTAAGTTAAAAGTTCGAGTTGATTTGAAGCTTTCACGTTTGATATACCTACAAAATAACACAGATAATAGCTATAGTAAAATGGTATCAACGTTGACTGCGAAAATATTTTTTGTATTTTATAAAAGGCTCTATCTATGAAGTGACCTGGCGGTCTAGGGGTAAGGTGTCAGACTTCTGTGCAGGAAGTCCAGGGTTCAATCCTCGGTCCCGGCACAGAATTATATAATTGCCAAACCCTTCCTTCTCCTCTGACAAGACGTGTATTAATCACAGCTTGTGAATGTGAGGAATGCCAGGCCTCCACCATGGTTCGGATCCCACGTTAAAACGGTAAGTTCTCCATTTCATCTGTCAATAAGCCTACCATTACACATTAGCCTAAGTGCGTATAACTCGAACGGGTAGTAAGACGCGGTGCAAATAATAATAATAATAATAATAATAATAATAATAATAATAGTAATATATCTCTGAAAATAGTACTCTAGTTCTAACCTATGCATAAAATTAATGTTGAAATTCTACATTCATCTATTTTATAATTTAATAGCATATGTTATTCACACCAGGGATTATGCAAAATAAATTTCATGCTCTTTTAGTCTGGATGGCTTGGGACGTAGGGTTCGCGAATCAAACCTTGTCGATGATTATTTAGGTGCTTTGTCATTAATGGATTCCCCCTTTTCTTCTGCGCATATTATGCTACATTTTTCTAAATTTCTATTCTTCTCATCCCTACACCATTAATGTAATTAACGTGGAGGAAAAAAACTAACGTACATAGCATATATAAAGAAAATACATCCTCTGACATGAGCATGGATGTTTAGTTGTACATCATGCGAGACCTCCGGAGAGAATCTGGTTCTAATCTGGGTGGGGTCAAATATAGTTTTCTCGTATTGTGAGATCAAACATTGGGCGCGTACTCTATAATTATAATTATGTGTTGTCCATTTGCGTTGAATGAGAGTGAGAAACGATTTAGTAAAAACTACCCTAAGTAAGCTCAACTGGGAGTCGAACTCTGATCCGCTTCGGCGGCCGCATGGTCTAAGGTACTACTCTTGCAGTAGATTAGACTGGTGATGAAGGGAAGATCGAGGTTTGAAACTCAGTCTGGTGTACTGAGGGATTTATTTTTTCAAACTAGTTTTCCACGTAAAAATGGGTACACTTCTTCTAAATATAACCTTCCTCATCACTGGAACCATTCGCGTGATGGGTTCATAGGCGTATAGCCCCAATGGATATTAAGACGCGGTTCTAAAAATAAACCTATATAAATATTGAACTCTGGCCTTCCTGTGACCGACAAACCAGACTAAATGAGCTTGACATTTTGTCCTAGTGCTCACAGACTCAAGTAATTCAGTGGTCGTATTCAAAAGACCACTTAAAATAATTTAAAGATTAGATTATACATTTTTTTATGTACAAATAGATCGATAAAATATACCAAATAGTTGATTATTTTAGTGCCCTAACTACCTATATTATTTTCCACAACATTAGTATTAAACATTTCAGTTGTTACTTTTTCGTAAGAAAAACATCTACACATTTTTAAATGTGTTGACACTTTCCCAAGGATTAGTCCTTTATTGCCCACTGACTAATGGACATTGATTAGACAAGAGTTTCAAGGTTGCTACGCGTGGGAAAATCCAGAGATAAACAGGAAATTTTGAAAATGTAGCCAACATAATTGAATATTATTGTATTGATTTGGGACATTTAACTGAAAGCTTAAAATGAGAAGACGAAAAAGTGAACTCCTCACAATTAAGTATGCCTACGCTGATTTAAACATATCTTATGAACCCTTAAACAAGGGTTGTGAAGTGACAAAAGATCGATCCTGCTCTTCTTTAGAAAATTGGGCGATATTTATTAATTGATAAACACACTATACAAAAAACACTATTTTAGAATCATGGGCATCCCCTGATTGACTAGACTGACTACCTTCCTTACCGGAATGTTATGCGGGTATGTATATCAATTAGGAGACCAGCTAATACGGTTCCAAGAAACACGATAAGTTGATCTGTATCATTCACAATAAATGTATTTATTTGTTGCGATTCACTGGTGCCTTATTTTTAGATTATTTATTTTTACTAGCCCCAGACAGATAATTGTGTCAAAAAGATTTGAACACAAAACAAGTTATCTAAACTACAGTAGGATTATGGAAAAAAATAACGTTTAGAAAATACATAATATTTTATGGTCAACACTGATAATACTTTACTATTATTGTTAGTGTTATTTTATAAGTATTTATAAATATAAAATCCATGCGGTGGCTGTATGTCCTTCCAGGGAACTTTTTCTCACCTTCCAATATCCTAGAGAACTGAAAGATGGAGCAGCATCTGTATGAGAAAAATCCTAAACTTGAAAAATAAAAATGGCGGAAAAACAGTACAAATTTAGTCCCGTGGAGCTTAAATTTAATATAGATGCTATTAAGCATGCTACCTTTATTATAAAAATGCAAAACTTGAACAATTCAAAACTATGGATCTAAAATGGTGGACAAAACGCACCAATTGAGTCTGATTTGGATGAATTAGGGAGCTCAACATTTAATAGACTATTTAAAAATATATATATTTTTTGTAACGCAGAAAATCTCATTTTTCATTTTTTCCCCCTAATTAAATTACCAACCCAAACCATATTTTCCGATCCAAAATTCTTCAAATAAAAAACCTAAAATCGGACTAACCTAAAAATAAAGTTTATCTTAGAAGAGGTCCATTGCCATTGAGAAAACATAGCTAACAATCATTAGTAAACTAGGAGTGACAGAACAATTACCAACAATTGATGAATTATGATGATATATGTTCATTAAGTTTCTCTAACAGTATCCTATTATTTAATTATACTCCTAATGAGCTGTGGTGCACTTTTTTCCATTTGGTTTCTGTAACAATGGGTATGACACAGTTTTACTTTTCTTATGATCGAGTTTAGACCGTGGTCATCTTTATAAATATACCGAAACTACTAATTATTCTTTCATTTTGCCGTGCGGTTGCGGTAATAATTGTTTCGTGGATTTTTTATCATCTATATCTCTCTGTTGAAGATGCATTTCTATTATTTTTAGAGAGTAGGGTCTTAGGTTATTTTCAAATTAGTAAATTATTAAATAATTTAGGTCATACTTATATTAGAGTTCCTTAGCCTTTTATATGCTTTTAGATATCCACTAAAGAAATTGCAATCCCTAGATTATCAAATGATTTAATATACTATTCGTCTTCTATTATTAATTTGTGTTTTTCTTTATTAATTTAACAAGTTATTCCTTGAGCTGTTTTTTGGGATATAATTTGGGTTTATTATAGCTGCTATAAGGGAGGGTAAACCGAATTCTCAAATCACGTTACCTGTCCCCTTAATTAAAACGTTAACATCCAGGATGATTATGACTTCGGTAGACTCACCTTTATTAAAGAATAAAAAACTAATGATTTGAATGAGTTGACCATGACAATTCATGCTTTAAATCTGGTTTATAAATTATTGAAAGGTATAGTAAAAAAAGCTTCCCATTTGACGGGTAGGTAATTTTGTTGAGTGGACATTTCCGTCATTGTTTGAGTTTCCTCGTTCACATATATAAGCTATAGTACAAACAAGTATAGCATATATATCTTTTGTGGTCGGAGCTTGTGAAGCTGAAGCTGACTAGCAACTTGCGTTCACAAGATCCGAACTTTAGCTCATGGCTTCTGAAGCTGAAAGTCGGACAGCTCCGCAGTAACATTTATCCTTCCAACTTAAACTTAGTGACATATTTAAGGGAAACCTTTTGGCAGAGGTTTTACCACCCTATATTCACTCAAATGCAGGTGCACTTTCTTTAAATTAAAACTTTCCTAATTCCTAACACATGTGTGTAATTAGTACATAGGCGTATAACCGAATGGGTGATGCCAAAACAAAACACAAACACCTGAAAACACTAGTTACACTAATTTAAACCGGACCAAATTTGTTTCTATACAAATTCCATAATAGAGAAAAGAAATCTATTCATTTACTCTGAGGCAAAGGTGCATTAATATTTACTCAGGAGTTTTTGTAACATATGACAACATTTTACAGCAGACATAAAACGCTAATTCCTAATGGTCACGTGTTCTCACAGTTTTCAAATGGAAATGTTTATTCAAAAGCGTGTTTATATTTTTATATGTTCAAGTTAGTTTTATAGTTTCCACACGCTCGTGTGTAAAAGATCAAAGCGTTTTCTTGGATTTTCGCTTAGAAGGGTGACGGAAATGGTTGATTTTTTTTTTGTCGATTCCTTATGAATGTACTTTTTGAAACATCTAAAATTTAAATTAAAGAAAACAAATTTAATATAGGATCGTTTGACGATTTTCTTTTTTCAATCAATCTTTTGACTCCAATTCGTTTTTGTATTTATATTGTAAAATATATATATATATAAGCCTTTTCTTATATTTGTAACCAAATATTTTTACATTTTATTTTAGGCTTATTCGTGGTCTCACTGTGAAATAAAATTGTATTAATTTGCATCCAGAATGTTACGTACGTACTTTATTAAACCATTATAATTTTACTTTTGCACTTAAAAAAAATGTTTTATGCATTTAAGATAAAATTTAAAAGCATGTTTCAACATTTGAATTATTCATACCTATATGAAAATAATATAGCTGTTTGGATCGAAATATAGTAATGCACAGCATAAAATGTTTCCCCATTAAACAAAGCGTAAACTCCAAACCCCATTATTTGTTTGCTAAAGAACTATCATCTCTACTTTACTTACAAACAAGTGATAACTTTCCTTACAGCTGAATTTGTGGGTATAAGAACTAAGGCGTTAGTCCTGTCTGGTATGGTTAGCTGGTAATGGAGAGGTCAAATTTTGAATCCTGGCTTAGTGTGGTGGGGTGATTTTTCCTATAGTTTTTTTATTTCCCGTAATGCAATTTTTTTGGGGTCAATTTCTACCTTTTCTTTTCATTCTACCTTCATTTGTAAAAATATTTGGGATATCCCTGACGGGTAGACTCGGCACAGTCAAAGTAAACACAATTTCTTAGCATAATATGTTTTAATAAATAAAAATACTTTTTTTATTATTTATATTCATTTCATTAAAAAGAAGAATAAATTGTTGTAGCTAGGCATATTCATACGAAGTTGTTTCTTCAAACATAAACAACAATATATACGAATATATATATTTATTTCACAAAACATCTGCAGTGTATTCACACGAAGGTGAAAGATTATAAACTTCAAACTGGAAAACTTTAAATGTATTTTGTCAAACGATTTTTTTTATATCAAAAAGACTTGATTCTAGGTTTGGCACCATAACTTTGGATATTTTTTTAAGGTAAATAATCTTTTGTTTAAGGCCACTGGGATTCTGACGGCCTATCATAAAAACATAATAGTAATTCTTTTGTATTGCCTCAGAGTGTAAATAATTGTTCTGTAGAGGTAAAATTTCAAGTTGATGAAACACAAACTTCTGTAGGAACCCCATGAAATGTTTAGTCCGATCATTTCCATGAATAAACATTTCGGATTTATGATGCATGATTTAGCTGTTTATAGCCTATTGTATCGCTAAATGACCAGAAAAATATAACTTTGGGAACGTTAATAACGCTTGTGAATCAGTGTTTATTTTTGTAAGCCTCTTTCTTTTTCATTATTTATTATTTTAATTCTATTGCTTTCAGCACCATTACAAATATTTGTGTATTAAGCTCATTTAATTTGCTCTACACAACGACAAATGCCCACGTTTCTAATTTTTCAAATATGCAATGCACAATGGAGATACAATTTTGTGATCTGAACAAAAAATAAATATCGATGTTTTGAATTTAATTTACTATTTTAATGTGACAAATTCATAAAAAAAAATTGTTTTTGAAATAGTCGTTCCCTCGGCACCAAAGCCTTTCACAAAAAGTCGGTCTCTTTGTGTTCCAGAATGCACCAGACCCTTCCGTAAATACATACATTTCTGAAAAACGACCCGTCTACGTCTCAGATCCCTCACAAGGTCCAGATACTTTCCGTGTTTAAAGACCACCAAATAATATATATTTTTAAAAAATATTCATGGATTATAGTTTTTTTTTTAATGTACTTGATTCATGATTGGTTTTTTCTACACATTTTTCGTTTTCAAATAAAATTAAAGAACATTCGTAGAAGGTGGGCATTTTGGAAAATTTTAAATCAACAGCTTACAGATATGAGAAATCTAGTGAAGGATTCTTACATCTTTACATTTTATCCACACCACTAAAACACGTGGACAAGGCACAGGTCTGGTCTCTCTGATTTTCCATTGATAAAGAGGTTAGGGATCAAATCTCATTTGTGTATACCGAGTTTTTTAATCTAAATATTCAACCACTCTTACGTAAAAGTGGATATATACTCTCTAAATTACATCTTCCTTACCCTTAAACCTCTAGAGTAAATAAGCAAGGTTGGAGAAATGTCGGGGAGATTTTAAAATCACTCGAATTTTCAGATAATATTTCAAAAATTGTTTTCGAAATACGAAGTAGAAGTGTAAACGGTTTAATTTTTCTCCAATTCATGTTATCTTACTCAAGAACCATGGAATTTTAGTTTTTAATAACTACTACGTGAAGAATATATGGTGGAAATATGTAGGCGACGCGAGAAAAGGTAAGTTATTCTGCAGTGTTTCTTATCAAAACGTTATTTTGATAAAAATAAATCAAATATTAATCCAGTAGAAATATAGTTTATTTTTTCCCCCATGATAATATCAATTGTTGAATATCTGTCAAGTTTGTCCTGGAGTTTAATGCCAACTTTTCTCTACTTATAAAAAGTTTCTCATCGAATGCTGCTATGATAATAACAAATATTTAACAACTGTTGATATCATCATATTAATAAAATCTAGCTACGTTTCTACTGTAACAATATTTAATTTGGCCAAAAAATTATTTTTCTTTAAAAATGGCGACGAGACTAAACTTTTGTCGCGTCCCCTACAACCCTAGTGAAAATAAAAAAATATTTTAACTATAACCTTGATAAAAGAATATATATTCTTGTGTTTAGAATTCTGAGAAATGTTTGCGAATTATAAACGTTAAAAAGTGCCGAAAATTTAAAAAAAACTTGGTTGATAGAGACTTAGTAACCTACATGTCCTTTTGAGTTGTTTTATTTCCCCCTTGTTTCTCTCTCATATAATATTCCGTGGTAGTTAGGCTGGTTTGACACGAAACACTGTAAGATTAGTTTTGAAGAGTATTTGGATTTTCTGGCTTGACGGGTCTTGCCATCTCCCCGTGTGTAATTGTGCCACCAGGGATTAGTGGCAACATTAGCTCTAGCTTGACAAGGCCTCACTTGGGTGTCAACTGACTGAATCTCTGTTGATCTTCCCGTCTTTACTGCCACCGAGCCGCGCTGTGTCGCATTGTTTGGAGTGGAGAAGATACCGCCGCTGGCCTGGGAACAACAACGGTCTATTCACCGTCATGACTTCCTTCTGCCAGTGTGTATAAGGAAATCTAAACAAGAAGGAAAGTGAAAGTGTGGTAGTTTGAATTTGAAGAAGAGATCACTCCAAAATAGAGTTTAATAGCGTGGGCGCTTTCGTGTGAAAAAACCAAACAAGATATTTTTTATTTTTGAATCACATGGTCTTACTACCTGTTCAGATTATACGCATATATGATAATTACTCTAATGAGGTAAGTGTAAGGAAGGAAGCATTTTAGAGGCAATATTCTCGCATTTTCCTAGAAGGAAAGTGGGAAACAATTTAGGGAAAACCACCCTAAGTAGACCAGACCAGGAATCGAACCCTGATCTCTCTGTCATCAGCAGGCCAGTCTAACATGATATTTACACCCTAATAGTCTTAGACCATTCGTCCAATGAAGCGGGTCCAAATAAGATTTTAAATAAAAAAATGATACGATGCACCATACAGGCTTTCATGCTTCTTTACTAAAAAAAATAAATAAAGCATTTAATTAAAACTCGTAATATTTGTGAAACGAAATATTAATTGACTTTGTTATAGAAACATTTTGGAATAAAGAAGCATCACATTTCACCAAAGAGCATAAATCAAATAAATGTTATACGAATAGTGAAAAAAAAAGGAACATCACTTTTCACCTAAAAGCATAAGAATCAACTCCCGATTTCCCAGACATTCATTTAAAAAAATTTGTTTACTTAAAGCTGAGAAACGATTGATTTATTAAAAGATAGCATTTGGCTGCGGCTTTGCTCGCGTTAAACAATACATCAACACATTTGACAACTTCAAATGTTAGAAAAGAGTTAAACTTGACTAGTAGTGTTTTATGTGCGTACGAAGATTTACGAAGAAACACGGACTGGCCCAATGCTTACACCCTCTTCCCTTACACACCCCAGCTCATATCACGTGCCATCTTATGTACCCGCAATACCAACCACGACGGATGTTTACTGCTTACGACTGGTTTCTATCTCATACTACTTCACTTGCTGATGGCTAGCAGGATGGTATAATACCGCACCATGGTTCTCTGCATAATAAGGAGTACAAAAGAAGTCCCATCATGATCCGATGAATAAATTTTAAGCTTACTGGAAACAAAAAATGGACAGACATACCAACATTTAAAAAATGCATTATTTGGTTTTCTTATTCCTTATACTACCTAAAAGGAAAGGAAAACACTTGAAAAGTTTGAAAGCGCAGACAAACCTAGATGGTGTACCCGTTCGTCACGCGTCTTTAATAGTAAATAAAACTAATCACAGGGAAAAAAAACATTTTGGAATAAAGAAGCATCACATTTCACCAAAGAGCATAAATCAAATAAATGTTATACGAATAGTGAAAAAAAAAGGAACATCACTTTTCACCTAAAAGCATAAGAATCAACTCCCGATTTCCCAGACATTCATTTAAAAAAATTTGTTTACTTAAAGCTGAGAAACGATTGATTTATTAAAAGATAGCATTTGGCTGCGGCTTTGCTCGCGTTAAACAATACATCAACACATTTGACAACTTCAAATGTTAGAAAAGAGTTAAACTTGACTAGTAGTGTTTTATGTGCGTACGAAGATTTACGAAGAAACACGGACTGGCCCAATGCTTACACCCTCTTCCCTTACACACCCCAGCTCATATCACGTGCCATCTTATGTACCCGCAATACCAACCACGACGGATGTTTACTGCTTACGACTGGTTTCTATCTCATACTACTTCACTTGCTGATGGCTAGCAGGATGGTATAATACCGCACCATGGTTCTCTGCATAATAAGGAGTACAAAAGAAGTCCCATCATGATCCGATGAATAAATTTTAAGCTTACTGGAAACAAAAAATGGACAGACATACCAACATTTAAAAAATGCATTATTTGGTTTTCTTATTCCTTATACTACCTAAAAGGAAAGGAAAACACTTGAAAAGTTTGAAAGCGCAGACAAACCTAGATGGTGTACCCGTTCGTCACGCGTCTTTAATAGTAAATAAAACTAATCACAGGGAAAAAGATTATAATCGAAATATGTGTTAAAAACTTAAATTTGTTTTGAAGATTAATTAATTGTAACTTCTCTATATACAATATTTTCTACTCTCGACTATCGGTGTTAGCTAAAAAGGAAAGAAGAGTAACATAGCATAAAGAATTGTTAGCTAAAAAGAGTTGAACAAATTAAAATTACATATAACTGTAAGATTTCATAGTACAGAGACGAAATTATTCATTTTGAACATCTTAGCGTGTTTCGATCAACTATTAAATTATCGATTTTAGGACTAGAGTAGTTTTTTTTAGTTTGGAAATTTTACTAACTTTTTTTTTACTATGTTACTAAATACTTCCTCCAAGAATCGGAAACAATACTAGTATATTTTTTTGTAAGGTTGTCTCCTTGAGTAACAACAAACACAGTGAAGTAAGAGTTCAGGATGCAAGAAAACGAAGAATGCTTGCATCGTTGTTCCTTGCCCGCAGTAGACGGGTTGAGAAAGTAATGGGATGGGCGAGGGTAAGAGGGATAACTCTAAGTACGTTAATGAACGCTTGCGGTGTGGCAGCGCTGCGGTCGCTGGCAACTTGGCTCTGTACCGTACCGAATGCGTTTGCTGGAGAGAAAGGGGGCGCTCTTTCTGGAGGAGGAGGAGAGAACTCTCAGAATTTTCTCGAGAAGACGCTAACTCATGATTTGTCTTCAAGAGAACTTCACTCTTAAGCTCAACTTGGTTGGAGGAGATGTATTGGGTACGTCCGCGTGGCGTGTCCGCCATCTGTTCACCAAGTGTTTGTGTGTGTGGTCTAGTAGGCGGTGGGCTAGATGTTGGATCGGAATTTAGATGGGTCAAATACTCGTGTTTCCAGGATGTTTGTTTGGACTGACAAATGTGGAAGACAGATTTGATATTTGAATAAGACAGAACAGCTCATGTTGGGCATAGCAACAACGAAATTAAGCAAACTTTACAGTCAGGTGTGTTTAAACTAAGAGACACCTACTTATTCAAACCCTGCAAATTTTAAAAGTAATTATGGGTTTTTCATAGGATTGTCATAATCTGAGGCGTCAAAAACCCCTAGAAGAATTCTCAATTATCTTTGAATTGCAATTTTTGGGCTTATCAAGTATGCCTACCTGGATTAAGGTCGTGTCCGATTTTAGTAGACCACCCCAGAAATAATACTGGTCCCGTAATTATTTTGTCTCCAATTTGTTAAATAAATGAATTCATTTTGAAATGTATGGGGATGAAGTAAGAATATTTAAATCAGGGTTGTTAAAAAATGTGAAATTTGTTGATAATGCACATAATCACTCTTAAGGCTCTAGTCTAGTCTAGTTACCTACTTTAAAGCATCGTATCCTATCAATTTCATTATTAATATTAACATACATTTCATAGACATAATTTATTGGTGATTTTAATCTAGTTGTCTTAAAAAATGCCAATAAAAAATTGCTACTTTGGGCTAGATACGTATTGTCATTTACCTTAATCTTAAAACTGCAACGTTTAGTTTTTAAAACTTTGCAAACCTCCTTTGTACGTTAATTTATACAAAATTACAGAACTTAAAATGAAAAGCTTTTAGTTGTATGGTGTCTATTTTGGCCAGAATCATATCTTAAAATAAAAAACTACTTAGACTATTAATTAAGGCTGGAATTTTTAGAGGTCTGCAACGTGTTCCACTGCTTCAATGCTCATGTGGTCATACACTTAATCTACGGTGCATTATACTCCGTGAGAACAAACTTGGTTCTACAGATCCATGTACTTGGGCAAATCATTGAGAAACTAAAATCGCACCAGAGTTGGACAAAATCTATTTGACCAGGATACAATCTAATATAGAAAGTACTCCTGTGACTAAACGTCTTATCCAAAATGAGCTAGTTACGCTCTTGTAATGATGGAATGGTGAACGGTATTTTGTACAAAATCTCATGGAAAATAAGAGAATTAATAGGGGGGTTTTCATGTTAAAATGCGCAGCTTCCGTTAGCAGATATGTAAATTCTGACACTCTAATTATAAATTACTTAATTTCAAAATGGCACGTACAGTTTGAAGCTTCTCTTCTCAAGAATGGGAAGGCTAAATGAAAGAATGATTTGTGTTAATCCAAGTCTTCCGAGTTTGTTACCCCCCCTCCCCCAACCTCCTGTCCTTGAATACTTCTAACCCTTTTACACTGATGTCGTGGGGCTCCCATTGCTGATTTACTTGCGTCAGTGGCGAAACGACTTGAAAATTCAATTACTTTTCACTGAAGAGGAACGTTAATTAAATATTTTTGAAAAACATTTTTTGGAGATTGTTTAGTAAGGAACACTTATATAAATAAAATGTAAAATTCAATTTTAATTAAGTAGGTTATGTATTCTGTTTAATAAAAGTATTAATATATTCTTTTAAGTGAAAAAAACTATATTATGATTACAGCTTCAAATGAAAAATTAGTGATAAACTATGAGTTTATTTTACATAGACTTCAACGTCGTAACATACAGTTCACTTAACAGCACAAATAGTAGACAAGTGACAAATTCATTAATATACTATCTATGTAAAAATGTTAAAATTTTTGATATATTACTAAATTATAAAGTTGGTAACTAAGCAATGTTAAGAGTATTAACTTTGTATGTTATTAATTATGATAATTGATATTAAATTATTGAATCACTTATTGAAAAAAGAAAGACAAATGTTAAAATAANTTCAATTACTTTTCACTGAAGAGGAACGTTAATTAAATAGCTTGCCAATTTGGTATCGAGTCTCCACAACTGCGGTACTTTTAGTGGGGGACTACAGTTTAGGGCGAATACAATATTTCTACAAATAATCATTCAATAAGATACCTTATTTTTATATTAAACTAGCAGAACTCCCTGGTGTTTCGCGGGGAAATGAGTTTAGTTTAGTGATTGTAAGTGGAAGACTACTTTAAAGTTGGTGCATTTGCTTTTGGCCAGCTTTTTAATTAATTAAATATATATACATTATACTCAAATTTTTAAAATGCAGTGTTTGAGGTACACATATTCGTGCACAATGGATACTAGTTTTAAAATTTCTGATCTATGCGTGCGGTTGAAATTGCGCAATGCTTATGACCGACAAACTCTTATATTTATTAATATGTTTTGGACCATGTTTTATTTGATGAATACATTTATTACATTATTTTGACCAAATATTTTAGTTTAATACTCATCTAAGTTCATAAATTAGTCTAGTCTCGATGATTCGAGTTGAATATGACCAGGCTTACTTAGAACATATCAAATTAAACGAAACAACAGTGGAAATTTAAATATCTATATGTTTTAAAATTAAAGGTACTTATAATAATAATTATATTCGAAGTAAACAACACAAAAATAGTTTTTGAATACACATATGTTCATAATATTTTAGCTAGAAATATTTATAAAGATTTTTTTTCTGGCACTTGAGATCGTTTTTGGTTATTTATCGCGTTATTTTGAATGATTTGTCACTCTTAATCCATTTTGGAATTTCCGTTTCATTGGAATCTTCTATCCAATAAGTTTTTTTACAAGAATCTCTAAGTTATTGTAGTCCATTATCATTTAAACCATCACTATTCAGGGTTGAAAAAAAAAACCAAGCTATTTTAATAATACCCAACCCAGTTGGGTTATATTGGGTTTTATTGGTGTTTTTTGTGGTTTAGTTAAATATATTTTTTATGTTATCTGAGTAAACCAATAATTAAAATATGTATATGAATTATTCGGGATCCAGAGAAATATAATATTTTTATTTTAATATCTTAAGGAAGTGACATAATAAAGGAAAACAATGATGTAACCTTGTAATTCTTGGCAACAATACTGTTTAAGCTAGTAGGTTAAAAATATACTGTTTGTGTAGATTGCTGAAGTTATATACAAATGGGGAGGGGGAAGGGGGATGGTACACCATAAATCAAATTACTAGCAAGACAGCTGCAGAATTGATTTGTTGCTTTCTTTACTTAAAGATAAAAGGTAAGAACTTTTATCTCATTTTTATTTTTGACAAAGTATTATTTCTAGGACCTAGCATTAATACAGTTTAGGCACTTTAAAATTATATCATCCTGAGTAAGTTGCTAGTTGAACATATTATTTTGTTTAAACAATCAAAACATTTTTATAACTTAGTCCTTTGTATAAAATTTGTAATTTAAAAACTTGTGAATAACACCAAATACAAATCAATTTATTATCATTGGGTTTGAACAAAAAGTTTTTCAACAGAATTACTAACTATTTAAAAAAATTAATTAGATGATTGCTTTGTATGCAAAATATAAGTGTTTTTTTGGGGGGGCTGGGGAGAATTATAACAACCCTGTTATCATTACTACTACCCACTTCGGTGGTCGCATCTTCTAAGGCGTCATATAGACTGTCTAATACGGGGAGATCTTTTTCGAATTCCGGTTGGGTGTACTGAGGGTAGTTTTATCTAAATTAGCTTCCGCTCCTCCCTGCAGATGCGGGTACATTTCATTTAAATCCAACAGTACTCATCCCTAACACATAAGCGTATAACCCGAATGGGTAGTAAGATGCGGTCCAAAAAAAACCATTAATACTCATTATCGGTGCTATATAAAAGACATGTTTCCGGCGCATCTAATACTTCGAATTTTACGGTACCTCAAACTCAACTGTTTTATTATAGAATTTTTATGTTAGTGAAAAAAACTTTGCTTAATCCTTAAAACAAACAAGTTATAAGTTTATGGGATATAAAAAGACATAGACTAATAGTATAGCTTGTCGTAAAGATTAAAATACAAAGTGTGTCGTGTGTTAAACCTAACATTGGGGTAGTTTTTAAAGTCTATTAAAGATAAGAGCCATTTAAGAGAAAAAATAATTGAATCAATCCATATGTTAGGGCTTTATGACATGACAAAGTGTGATGGGAGTGTACGATAAGGACCCCCCTAATATGGAGGTGTAAAGGCATATCTTATATATTAAATGGTTCGCGTCGACACGTGTATAACGACACGTATTCTACACAATGAACAATAACTAACACATCATTTTTATTACTAAAATTACCGGTGATAGCTCAACAGTTTGGAAGCAAATAAGCAGTACTACAAAATATTATCTTACGTGTCACTTTTGTACATTGCCACATTATTCCTCTCTCTTTTTATAAGATTTAATTATTTGACTAGGTCAATAGTTTGACGATTGGTCCACCTTTTTATAAATTTAATCTCCATTAGTATGTACACATTTTCTTAAGTAATCGACAGGTTGTAAACTTTTTTTAAAAATATCTATAGATTCAGGATAAATCATAGATACTATCTTATTTTACTATATGACAAAATAGAATAAAAAAAATCTCACTTTTGTGGGGAGGGGGGTGTATTCTTAGTATTTTTGTGTTTTGGTACGCTCCTTTTTTATTGAGACGGTGGGAAATGTAAAAAAAAAAACTCTTTAATGTATGTCAAGCTATTTTCATCAATTCTCGAATGTAGACAAGAAAGTTCATTTTATACTATCGTGTCATGTGATCCATAAAAGAGTTGGGAAAGGGGGATGTGGGGTTGAGGGGGGGGGGTAATTTTTGGGGTGATACACTAGAGACAAAAAAAAAGAACTGGTACGGGTTAACTAGGATCTGTATTGTTTTAAATAAGGGGGAGTAAAATTACCATTTTTAGGTTATGTGCCGCCTTGCGCGGGATAAAGCTTGGAAGGACACGCCGTTTGCATACTGATGTCAAGAGTATTGGGAGGGGAAACCCTCACGAGATTCTTAACATGTGGTCCGTGGGCGCAGGGCGGGGTGTCACTCTACCCGCCTTCAACTGATGCTTATTCGAGCTGTTGGGTACTGGAAAACATCGGGTGGTTAGAAACAATCAAGGTTCGGATTAGATTTAAGATTGTTTTAGATATCAGGGAGGTGGTTTGTAAAACCCATTCAATTATGTAAACAAATACGGTCTTTGTTTGTGTCGCTAAGTATATTTTAACGTTGAATTAATTCACATAATGATTTTGGAAATAAGCTACATTTATAATACGTTTAAAAGGTGGTATCTGACAGTTAATATAATGTACAAATGGAAACAATAATTTTTAACTTAAGATGTCACTGTTTACATTAAAATAACAAAAAAATTTCTTAAATCATTTTAAAGTTGACCGAAACATAACTTTTTGTTTTCCCTAAAAATATCTTTTTGCCTAAATTCTTAAATAAATTTAATCCATTTTTAGTTACCTTTTACTTTTTGAACAGCTTCATTGGACATATGTGGTAAGGCGTCACATTTCTTTCTTTCTTTTTTTTTTTGCCGTTGATTGGAGGGTTGAAATTAGAATATAGGCCTGGTTATGTTTGTACCTATGGTGTTTTTACAAAAATTAGTTTCCTCATACTCCCCCCATACAAACTACTTTATTTAAAAAAAAACTGTATTGCGAATAATCTGGACGGGTAGTAAGGAGTAGTACTTAAAATGTTATTTTTAACACGTTCCACTGATAACGGGTGAAATAAAATTTGATTAAATTACAAAATAGTTTTTGACTTATTTGATTTTCATATTCCTTCTTTCGCCAGCTAATAGTAAAATTATATTTTATGTGAGGTCAATCATGATACCAGTATGTTTTAAAAGTACATTAATATAAAGAAAGAGGGCTTATTATCACCCTAGGTTGTACTCATAATGAACCACGAATCACTCTTGCCTCCACTATGTGAAGAATAAAAATTGTCTCAGCTGAGATTTTAGCCTATATATAATGTTAGTTGGCTTGCTAACACCTATTAATGCATCCATATTCTCTAATACAATTTCTAAGAGTAAATGTTTGATATTTCTTTCTAGACAGCAAACTACAAACAGATAACTATTTTACTTTGACCTGAACTATCTTGAGCCCGGGATGGAGCCTGGGTTGTTTAGTGGTATAGCATTAACTTGCTATATCAAAGGCCCTGGGATTGTTTTTCATATTCATATGAATTTATTGATTGTGCTAATTTTCCTTAGTCTCTTAAAGTTATAAACTGTTTGAATTAAGATGATTGCCCTATATTTCAAAAGAGGTGAGATAACCTTTTTCAGACTGTACAAACATACAAATAGAACTTACTTTTTAGTTGATTTGAATAATTACAATATTTCTTTAACTTGCTACGCAGTATATTGTAAGATTGTTTCCACATCTTAATTTTAAGAAGACTATTATTACTACTATTGTTTATTATTATTATTATTATTATTATCATCATCACATATTATTAAAATAAATGAAATTGAAATTGAAAGTTTATGTGTGCATCGCGTCTTACTATACGTCCAGGTTATCCAAAAATTTACAACTTTAGTATGGGGATTAAAAAGGTTAAATTGGAAGTTTACCAGCGTTTGCGTGAAGGGAAAGGTAAAAACTGTTAAGTTAAAAACACCCGGCGTGTACCCAACTAGAATCTAAACCCCCAGCTCCCATCCATTGGCAAACCAGACCAGGTACGGTTGATGTTTAGGCGCATGGGCCTACCAATGCAGGTACTTTTGTTATTTACTTTTTTAAAGATTTTTAATTAATACTATATTGTGTTTCCGTTTTTTCCCCATCAAAAACACTCAAGTGCTATTTTAAAATATTACTCAGTTTGAAAGAAAATACTTTCATGACAAACTAATTATTTCTTGGTAAATTCTTGACTAAAATTGGTTACTAAAATTTACCATACATTTAAAGCAATTTAAAAGTTTAATGTATTATAATGCTTTATCTCACATGTTAATTCAAGGATTACTAATATTTAAACTGTATCTGAAAATAGTTTTAAAATTTAAATTATGGTCAATAAATAACTCTGACGTTTTTGTAAGAATTGGGTACACTATTTCAACTTAGAATCTAGTTTTTGCCAACAAAAAATTAAGCTCGACGTTTTAACACGCTGGTAACAGGTGATGCCTAAATTATTACCTGCATCTTAATTTCATATAAACGAATTAAAAGCAATTTTGAATGCTTATAAAATGCTGTGAGGGAGAAAGGAGAACCTTTCTCATTTTGACAGCTCAATTAAACCGTAGTGTTTTATGACTATAAATAGAGGTAATTAGTTTCCCAAGGCAGCTAACATAAATAAAATAGCAGTGTGTAAACAATCTGCCGACGTAAACCTTTTCAGACTGCAATTATTTATCTACCCCGGCGTATATTAATGAACTGTTTCAGTAGCAAATGTTGTGAGTTGTGTTGCTGTAAATATGTACACTGTAACAATGGACAATAGTCCAATAAATATAACGTTCTTGTCAACCATATTTCAAAACAAAACGTGCGGGTCACTGGAATTTCTTTCTTTAGCAGCTTTTTAAGGTATATATTAGTTGACTGAAATTAATCTTTCAAGCAATAAGTTAAAAACATCTGTTATTTTAAGTTTGTTTTAGTTTATTTGGGTAATGTCTTAAAATAAACCATAATTATTTTATATTTTATAAAGAACATTCACTATGCTACTCGCTTTGGTAGCCACATGGTCTAAGCTCTCTTTCATAATAGTCTAGACTGCTGGTGATGGGAGATCGGAGTTCGATACCGGTCGGGTGTACTGAAGGGTTTTTCCCTAAATGGTTTTCCACTCTCCCTCCACGCAAATGTGGATACACTTCCTCCAAATTCAACCTTCATCCCTAACGCATCAGAGTAATTAGTACATAGGCGTATAATCCGAACGGGTAGTAAGACATGGTGCTAAAAAATAAACTATGTTCTAACTATACATAATATGCTCTCGTAAAATAATGGATCTGTTGTAACGCAAAGTTTGAGGTTCAAAATATGGTCTCATGTGCTTAATCCAAAATGGTTTCTCCACTTACTTACCTCTTATATGCGGGTATATTTCCTCTAAATTCCAACTTGCCCATCACTACTCCTACTACTTGGTGTAAATATTTTAACAACCCGCATAGGTATTAAACACTCGGCGCTTAAAACTAAACAAAATATAGTAGGAGACTATATATTAAACGTGTTTTATATAACTAACTTTAACTTTTTAGCTAAACTTTTTAATAATAATTTGACTGCATTGTGTCCCCTTAGTTGGTAACGTTGTTACCGACCTATTAAAATACCCTATTTAAATAACGACAAAATCTAGAAAGGGGGGGGGGGCGGTAAGATATGTAATTACAACCACGTTAAAGAAACCACCCAACCTACCACCAATAAACGTAGGCCAGGGGCGCAATTATCTCTCCCTTCCTAGTTATCATCACTAATCGAAGCCACAGCACAGGTAGGGGGAAGCAAATCCGTTTCAAAGTTGATTCCTAACTTGTAAGGTGTCTTCATTTCAAATCCTTCGCGAAAACACGGCGATATTCACCGTTGATAAGACTCAAGGTTTAATATATTTAAAGATATATTACATTAAAACATTAATAGCTCATCTCACAACAGTGAAATTATACACAAAATTACACTCAAACCTGATCTATACACGTTTCATTTGAAAACAACGATATTAGGATCAGTTTATTATTTCAATTTAATTTTAAAATAATTGTTTTCCAATTGACTTGTAAGTTTTAAAACATGATTGAATGATTTCACTTCCATTGCTTCCACTGGTTTTTTAAAAAAGTATAATACTAAAAAACTCACCATGATTTGACGTCTATTTTGAGCCTATCTAAGTTGATCCGTGTGGCGTGTAGGGCTCCTTTGTGTGTTGTTAGGTGTGAGTTACATTTAAATTTTCATTATATTTTGGTTGGGAAACTATTCTTGCTCTCTTGGTTAGAAAAATTGTGTTCTAAAATCAAAATTGTTGTGGAATTTCCTCAAAATTGTCATGAATATAAAAAACTTATCGTACTAATTTAAGTTTATCAAAGCTTTACTGGTAGGCCTAAATCACTATAACTTCAATAAATGCAGTAGTATTTTTTATTTAGTACCGTATTTAAAATTTTCAATATAAGTCTTAACTAATATTTATTTTAAAACCAAAGATTTTTAACCCATAGGGTATAAAAAAAAAGGGGGGGGTGAGGGAAATATCAAAGTTCGCTTGAACATCCTTTAGATTAATAAGTTGAGCAACCTGGAACTGACGAACTGTCTAAGAAGCGAAGAAGTCCTACTTTTTTACCGAGTGGGCCTATCTAATGAGGTTCGATGACCAGATGTACACATTATCTTCTTACGCTTACATTCTTTTTCAGTGTATAAGAGTAATTAAATTAAAATTGAATCACCCAATTAAATATATTGTAGTGGGATTGATGTGCATTCAGGAACTAAAGGGATGCCCACTTCAGTGGGTGCGTGGTCGGACGCGCTACTCTCGCATTAGGCTAAACTCCCGATGGTTTTTTTCAAAATTGTTTTCCACTCTCCCTTTGCGCAAATGTGGTTTACTCTTCATATAAATAAAACCTTCCTAATCCCTAAAATAATTAGTGTAACTAGTACTTAAACGTATAACCCGAACGGGTAGTAAGACGCGGTGCTTGTAAAAAACATGAAACAATACAAAGTTAAAATCTTATAAAAACCTACTCACTTTCATTTACATTAGTTCTTGTTAATAAAACACCAGGTTAACTATTTTATTGTTTTTAGTACACTTTAGTTTAGTCAGTTTTAATTATTATGTGTCTACTACCCACATAGTTTTTCAAATTCAAGGTTAAGGTATAAAGAATGTGGATGTGTACTAGAATTTGTCTGAAAAATGGTTGATATTTGACAACGTATAAATTGAGTGCTCTACATTATATACATTTATGAATTATACATATATAATTTGGTTTCACCACTTCTTAATACCAGTTTGAGCTATACACATACATTAATAGTAGTTGAATAGAAATTAGAAATGTATAATCTAGAGGAACTGTACCCACAGTTGAGTGGAGGGAGAGTGGATAGCATTTGGGTAGAGAAATACCCTAACGGGATTGAAACTATGTTCTCCGCGTCACAAGCAATCCGGTCTAACATGACTGACGCGTTGGACCATGCGATCAATGATTTTTATTACATCTGTATCAAATCCGGGCAGAAACATTTCAAACTAAGACACCAACTGAAAGACCCTGAACTATATATATTTTTTTAACTATCATAAGAACATTTGTTTATTTTAAAGTATATTTTAAAAATGCCCAACATAAGAAGATAGAACAAGTTAATACCTTATTTAGGAATAAAATGTATTTGTTTCAATTTTTTTTTTATGTTTAGTGTGACAATTTTGAAATCAGATCCTTCTTAGCTTTCCAGAGTCAACACAGATTTTTGCGTCGAATGGCCTATGGCCAGACCTTCTTCACTGGCCGAATGGTCTAAGGCGTCACTCTCGTGTTAGACTGGCCTGCTGAAGAGGGGGAGATTAGGATTCAATTCTCTGACGAGTCTAGATTTTACTAAGGGTGTTTTTTTCCTAAATGGTTTTATACCCTCCTTCCACACAAATGTGGGTGGATTACCTCTATAATGCTTTCTTCCTTATCCCTCCCCCCAAAAAGAGTAATTATTAAATATGCGTACAAACAGAAAGGGTAGTAAAACACGATGCTAAAAAAAAAGGAAGAGATGATTAGGTTAGGGGAAGAGAATGGAAAAGATGATGTCCACAAATATACTAGACACAATTTACTATTTTGCATGTTTTGTTGGAAGGAAGTATATTTTTTCTGGCGAGAAAGGAAATGGGGAAGACGAGACAGTATGTTGGTGGTACGGTACGGGATGCCACTGCGTGTTTTGCAGCGGTGTTGGCATATCAAGTCCATCATCATATCATACCCCTCCCCTCATCACCAACCCAAACTCCTCCCCTATAACATATCAGCCGTTTGTTCCACGCAACGCAGGGGACACAAAACACGTGCTAAGAATTTGGGAAATGTTGCCTTTTCTCTTTTCCAAAATATTGCGTTGTTTTTTTCTAGTGCGTGAATAAAGACTAGATTGCGTTTTGAAATAAAATTAAGTTAGGATTATGTAAGCCGATACCTTTGCTCAGTTGGTAGTAGCTCTCTGCCTGCTGAGCAAAGGGTCCCGGATTTGGGTCCCGGCATGGAGGAATAATTTAAAGTTGGTATAAATGTGTGTTTCCTCTTTCACAATCATTAATTAACGGCCGGGGGCTGGTGATTGTGTCTGTTCTAAATTTAATTTAATTTATAAGTCGTGTGCTGATATAATCAGTTTGTTCAGAAAGTCCACGTTAAATACATAAAATTAAAGAAGATTATGAACAGATATGCACTCCGTTTAGCAGGAAGCTAACTTGACAAGTTATACCATAGTGGAGCCATACAAGCGATGAGTACAAAAGAATAGCCGAATAATGGTGACACTCATTGGTATACACGTAGAATATCCGAATAGATTAAGTTGATCTGGTTGGTTGGTGATTCGGAGTTTAGGCTTAAAAACTCTGACGAGTGTACAGAGTGTGGTTAATCCTATTTTATAGAAAAATAAGATTAAAATTTACCTTTACCTAGTTGGACATTTAAACCACAGTCGGTTCATAACCTCGCTCTTTAGCGGTTTTCCTCTTCCACGCTTTTTTGTCGACAGCAGTAGTCTCATCTAGATCCAATAATCTACGGTCACTGCTTACTCCATCACCCCCATTTGAGCTTCGGACTCTCCAGTGGCCTTCTTTCCTCTGGTTTTTCTACACATACACTTGTTTTATAATTAACTTCTTCCCTCTCGATACATGTCTCAACCACTTAATTATTTTGCTTCTTATTATTGCTATAATGTCTGTTCCCTTAAAAAGGGTCATGTTTCTCAACATTTTTCCTAATTCTAAATTCCCCATTTTCTTTCACGGGTCCAAAAAATTTTTCTCGGTACTTTATTTTCAAACTCTAAAAGCTTCTTCTCCATCTTCTTGCTTAATGTCCACACTTAGGATCCAAGGAACAGTACTGGTTTTAATATTGTTTTATATACTCTTGTTTGGTTTCCATTCGGATAAACACTAACCTTGTACTGACAATTTATTCAAGGTGATTGGCCCTTTTCATTTGGCGTGGAAATGCAGAGCCATGGGAACAAACTTTCATCTTCAAGAAATTTTATTATTTTGCAATTTTCTTTTAGGATATGTTATATTCAAGAATAGAAGCATATTGATTAAGTTATACTTTTCATATACACACCGTCCTCTATAATTTTAACAGTGATCAAATATCGATAAAATTGAAATTTTTCGATATAAAACTGCCGGCTTCATAACAAAAAATAAGAAAATGTAACAATTAATAAACATAGATACATTATCTTGAAAGGGGTATTGAAAATATTAACATAAAAATTTCACTCGGTCTCGAGAAAACTGATATTTCCAAACGTATGAGTTTTCCGCAAGAACTGTCCGGTAGCTAGCGCCATCTATGGTTTCCGTGATCCATCTGTTCTTGTTGGCGCGGAAGGATACTTTGGTCTGTAGTGAAGCATCGCCACGCCACGCCTTTCACCCTCCCGCCCTCCGTTCCACAAAATAGGTTCTAGACTTGCACTCAACAGGGCCAAGGGCCTTAACGCGTACATACATTTATTTGCAGCATGTATCTGAGTCAATATCTCCTCCTCCTCCATGTTGTTGTTTTAATTTATTGTAGCTCCAAGGTTCTTGAAGGATCCTTCTTTCTTAAACTTCAATTCTTTATTTGCTAAGGTTACATTTTCTACTTATTCTCTTTTACCAACCATATTGTATTTGTATTTTCCTTGCTCTATCACTAATCCCAATTTACATGCTTCTTCTGTTATTGCATTGTCATTTTATAATATATATATATATATTTTATAATATTTATTTATTTAATTTTAATTTAATAATTTTAGAATGATAAATAGTCTAGGCCTATTTTCTTTCTTGTTAAAATTCTGTATCTTTTTGTCTTTAGATAAAATTATTTTATAAAGTTTTTTTTTTTTTTAATTAATTTAGAACATTTCATTTCACTTTACAGGCAATGGTAATGTATTGAGCCATTAGCCATGACGTCAAAATTAGCTTGCTTGGCAAGGTCACAAATATTTACTCTTTAGTGTTTCCAGTTTAAATTCGCAAATTTGTTTGGAAAATTATGTATTCCTTAAAACATGCCTAAAACATCTATCTAGGCACTTTATTGTTTCACTATAGTTTTATATATATATATATATATATATATATATATANATTAAATCAATCCATACAAATATTTTTATTTACAAAAGTGATAGTAAAAATGTTAGAAATTTATATTTTTATGTAATTTAAAAATCAAACATTTATTTTCGAAATTGATTTGATGTTTGGCATTAATTTGGTTCTAATTGTGTGTGAAATCTAATTTCATTAAAACTGGTTCACCATTGATTAGACGTAAAACACAATTTTACCAATGAGTAGTTTAAATAAAATTTAACTTGTTATTTCTTGAAATTTAGAATGAATGTAAAAACTAATCAGACATATTGTTTAAAGGTTAATAGTTATTCTTTTCTGATTTGAAAACTATTATTTTATTGAACTTAGAAATTGTACTGCAGTTTTACTAGTTTAATGTTCTCACTTGGTACTAAAGTGCTTCTCCCCTCTAACACCATATTTGTATATTTGGTATTGTGGCCACAACATTTCCACCATAATGAAGCGCATAGATTTGAAACACAATCATTATCTTTATAAATTGATTCTAGAGTTCCAGTGGTGAAAGCACGTTTTTAAAATTATATTTTAATAATCTCGTTTTGTGACACCTCTTTTTTTTTGGAATGTGTCAACGTTGCTCAAGCTTTATCGACCAGGAGAGTCACGTGCATCTTCAAACAGCCTCTGCTCACCTACCTTTAACCTAACACAGACACACCAACCTACCCCCTGGACTGTTAATTAATCACTGTGAAACAGGAAACCCACATTTCACCTATGATACCACTTTCGGTCAAACCGGGAATTGTACCCAGGATCGTTAGCTTCTAAAGTAAAAGTCACGCTGCCGACTGAGCCAACGTTTCGGAATACTAGTGTTAAGTACTTTTTTATAACTATAATATATTTTTGTGTAATTTTATTCAGTGTTGATAAATGTAACCAAATGAATACATACATGTCGTAGCATATAGTGATATTATTTATTATTATGCTCCTATAGTTCTTCTTATGAATGGTTTTCTCTTAATCCAAGTAAGATTTTTAATTTTTTTTTAACTTATCTGAAAACATTATATTTACAATTATTTTTCAGAATAAATATGTCTCTATACAACTTAAATTAAATTTTAACTCTATTGTATATAATGTTTAAATATTTATTTGCATAGGTAGGCACGCTTACTAAAAACAGAATTCGTCTAGTCGGGTTGGTTTAGTCTCGACTTGGAGAGCGGGGCTTAAATCTATTATGGGTGTATATAAAGGGTGTTTTCATTTCTACCTTTCTCACACTTACCACATTAGTTTAATATATCAATTAGCCATGATGGATGATGAAACTTGTCTCAAAATTATTCTTTTTAGGATGAATAAGAGACAAGTTTTTAGAAAATTTAAGAAGTTGGTATTTGCCTGAGATTTGATCCCCTCTCCCCTCCCTTTTCACGCCTTAATATCTGTTCGGGTTGTCAACATATATTAATTGCTTTATTGTACTAGGAAAGAGAGATGGGACATTTTTTGAATACATTTTGTACTCACATTTGCGAGGAAGGTGTAATGGTAAACCATTTAGGATCAAACACCTTTTTTTACGTCCTACCTGGGATTAAAATCTTGATCTCCATACCAATCACTGGAATCACTGGAAATCCATTCCGACCCGAAAGTGACTAGTATCGGTAGCTCATGATTACATTTTAGGTTGCACACGTGGAAAATGTATTCTTCGCTTTCAAAAGTAACTTATTTGTTGAGAAGTATTGCCTCAAGCTTAGGATAAAATATGGCCTCTTGTCTGGAAGGAAAATTATCCAATTCTGGTTAACGCTGCACTCCCAATGGAGGTTTTGCTATGGGAGGTGTCATTATGATCTGCTGACTACACTAGCTATGGTAGTCCTCATTTTTAGCTACAGGTCGTGAAAAATAATTAACAGAGAAGTAGGCTCATAGATGAACATCTTGATAACTGCATCTTAATGAGAGTGAAAGGTTACGCAAACATTACAAATATTTTGAATGAAAGTAAATTTCCACTCTTCTAATTAAATTACACACCAAGTAGTTTTTTTTAATGTTTGGTTATACATTTTCTAATGAGTAATTATTTTATTTTATAGCATTAAAAAGTTCACTTTAGTCTGAAATGTACTATTTTTTTTAACATTATTTCCATAACAATAATCCAAGTAACAGAGCAACTCTTTCCCCCTAT
>CABFWB010000581.1:211426-231957 GCA_902151455.1 Timema bartmani
AGGGGTAAGGTGTCAGACTTCTGTGCTGGGGGTCCGGGGTTCAATCCTCGGTCCCGGCACAGATTCATCTGATTGCCAAACCCTCCCTTCACCACAAGACGTGTATTAATCACAACTTGTGAATGTAAGGAATGCCAGGCCTCCACCGTGGTTCGGATCCCACGTTAAACTGTGGGTCCTCCATTTCATCTCACAATCACCCTGCCATTACACATTAGCGTAAGTGCGTATAGACCGAACGGGTAGTAAGACGTGGTGCTAAAAAAATTAATATAATTATAACTCTTATCGGTTGTCGCTCGCTCTAAGGCTCAACTCTCACAATATAATGGATTGCCAGTGATGGGGGTTCAAATCCTGATTGGGGGGAATTATTTTCACAATAGTTTTCCAGCTTTATTTCACACCAGTGCTTGTATATTTGATATAAGCCTTACCCTCTTCATTCAGACCCCATTTGTGCAGATATTCGGATATCTCGGATAGAACAAATTAGAATCATAAATGATTTATTCTAATAATGGCCAACACTTGCAGCACTTAGCAAGCAGATATGTCTAAGATGAGGTAGAAAGGACCTGTAGTCATTTTTTTACAGTTTTTTTAACCAAAATCTAACTATGAACTAGTAAAATAAAATATTACGTTAGTAGATTAATCTGATTTTTTATAAGGGCTTATATTAACAGCTCTTGGAATATTTGTCGTGTGCACCGCGGAATTTAACCAGAGTGTTTTCTCTTAATTTAATAAGTTTTTGTTCAAATGCCACTATGCTCATGACTAATGTATTCAACAACTGTTGCTGCTTGGATAACATTTTACTAATGTTTTACAAACAAGTTTTTGGTATTAAAAACTGAATAAACATACCTGAAATTTCATTAATTCCCATCCCATTTCATTCAATGAGCTGAACCCACTTGACTGTACCTAGATTGTTATTGTTTCTATAGTGTATATATATATAATTGATAAGTGCGAGCCGTTAAAGTTTGTAATGATATATATTTTCATTTCATAATAATTCAAATCAAAAAGTTCCCACCCTTAATATATTTTAAATTAATGAACCATTTCATAATATTAAACTCAATAAATCCGTATGTGTTAGAAAATCTTCTCAAACAAACCTGGGTGGTCATTTAACTTTATTTTTTATGTTGATGACAACGACTTTCTGTCACCAGCTTAAATTTCTCCTTTTCCCACTGATTTCCACCCCCTCCCCTTTTCGAATATTTTGTGAAGGACAAACCACTCGTAGCAAACTGTGACACTGTCTCGCTCTCGTTTTTAAAAGCTGATGCCATCCTGCTGAAATAGAAGGAAATAGGACATTTATAAAAGCCCTATTCCTTATCTATGTACAAGAAAAAAAGGCTTCCCACCTCTCACTCGGCCTTCAACCTCGCTGTAGTTAGGGTTCGAGACGCGTCAACGTCAATATTCAAACTTTCAAGCTGCCGCGTATGAAAACATTTTAAATAATTCAACTGCTCTTACATTCAAAATAAAGAAGAAATCATCAACAGAAATGCATTCACATTTTAAAATTAGATCTGATCAGTAATAAATTAAAAAGACGTACTTATTAAAAGGAAAAAAACCCAAAAAACTCTACAACGTGGCTTCTACAATGAGGGACACAAGAGAACCTTACAACATGACGCCGACAACGCGGAACTCAAAAAAAGAAAAACGGCAACGTTAAAAGTTACTTAAAACTCAAATATATAGTATCCTATCTGCATATTGTAAATAGTCTTAAAGTGCTATTAGACAGTGGCACTAGAACGTAACATCAAAATACAGCGCGATGTCTTATTGGTCTTGAGCTTGAAGGTTATCGACCACGCTACCCAATTATCTGCAATGAATGCCGCATGGAAACGTCGGGTGCAACTCACATTGCTGTGTGTATAATATAAAGTGAACTAACTGCTTTATAATATTGATTTTAAATAAAATGTAATTTCTCTCACTTCGTATTGCATGCTTTAAACTATTGTACAATAGTCTACAATAGTCTACCCAACTATTTTATAAAATAACATCTACACTATAAGACGATTGCATGGCCATTACATGTAAATATAAAACTTTTACAATTAAGAAAAAAATAATTTTTGGAATCGAATTGCAGTTATGATTTTTTTAAACAATTATACTGTAATTCAGCTATATTATAAAATATAATCAATGTATTTGGCTTAAATCTTCGTTTGTATTCCCTTATCCTTATTTTTTATATATTTTTTCTTCTATAACGACGATATGTTTCGGTGAATTTTACACCATCTTCAAGTCTTATCTGTATTAAAGATGATCGATTTTACTTCATACTATTGAAAAGCTGTGAACATTTTATAGATGATTTATTTGTCATTGAAGAAAAAATATGTATAATGTAAGGAGAAGGGAATAAAAACGAAGATTTAACCATATTATCAATTATTACTACTCCTTACCAAATAAACATGAAAATTATTAGAAATTATTTGGCTAGTTACAATCCTATTCATTAGAGTAAGTTATCTCTCAAATACACACACACACACACACACAATTTGTGCGGAGAGGAAGTTGGAAACCGTTTAGGAGAAACACATTTTCATACCTACTGAAGTTCGAACCCCCACTTTGCCAATCCAGTCTAAGGGCCCATTTCAACAAGTGTAATTTTTTTTAGCACCGCGTCTTACTAATTACGCTAATGGTTTTAGGAATGAGTAAGGTTATATTTATAAGAAGTGTACCCGAATTTGCATGAAGGGATAGTGGAAAACCATTTTGGAAAAACTACCCTCATTACACTCGGTCAAGATTCTAACCTCTTATCTCCCCGTAATTATCAGTCTAGTCTACAGTGAGAGTAGCGCCTTAGACAATGCGGCGACCGAAGCGGGTTCCCATATGTTATTTTTTTAAATATGAAAAGATGAAAACACATTTTACAAGTATTTTATCATGTCAGAATACTTTAGTAAGCTGTTACATAATAATCTTTAATCCCATAAGCCGGTAGAATCTCTATTTCAACAATTAACATCTCCATATAATATATAATCTCAAAGGATTGCTGACCTGACATTGTATAATAATATATAATCCTGCAATGGCTAGCCTAGCAAAATAAGAAGTGGCTTTCTTTCGAAAGAGTAGCACGTGTTTCTGCCACCCGTGGAAACACGGACATTTTAAACAATGTATCGCCAAGCAGCGCCGCTAACTACTGCGCTGCTAAATACCCTCTTGGAAATGGGTTCTAATCCGAGAGTGACACCTTATACCATGTGATTACCGATGCGGGCCTTTATTTTACCAAACACACAATTGTTTCAATATTCTATACAATCGAAAAGATAAATAACTGTCTCTAATGTGAATTAACTATAAATAATGTCATTAAAATATTATTTGGTTTTATTTTGAGCTTTTACCAAAAAACAATTAAAATATTTGTTGAAAAATGACACCTAGACACGGGGATCCGATCAAGGAACATATTATGCTCTAGGAACTAGTTTTGGATAAAAATGTACGAATATAAATATTTCTGGTCCAATTTATTTGTTCATGTTTCTTTTTTCGACCTCTATTTGAATAATTTATTCATTTAAATAAATCATACGACAAAATCGTACAGTTTTTTTTTATCGTATACACTATTGTAGATAGGAACCAATTTAAAAAAATTTGCTATCATGAATCGGTCATCTGAAGAACAAATATGCGATGTTATTGAGCACTTAAAACACTATCCGGATAATTATTTCGAACACAATAGTTAAGCCAATTTGGGGTGGAAAAAATAAATCTAGCGTCAATTGTCAGTAACCAGCCTTAATTCATAGAACTAATGTTAAAATCACGATTTTGTTGTCACTTAAGGTGGGATGGAATGGGGCGCGAGAAATAGCTAGTGGTTTTGCAGTTTTTATGGCAAAACTATTTTGGACAAAATAAATTAAATATTTCTCCTGTACAAAAATGGAATTTTACTGTCTTCACATTATGATATCAACAGCTCTTGAATATATATCAAAGATGTCCTGGAATTCAATAACATCTTTTTCTCTTCATTTATAAAGTTTGTCAGATAATGCCACTCTACCTATGACATATATTCACGAACTGTTTTTATTACCATGTGGATAAAATTAAAATATATGCTTGTACTGAAGCAATATTTTATTCACTTTAGCTAGAAATTTTTGCCATAAAAACTGCAAAAATACTGGCCTTTTCTCGCGTCTCCTTATATGCCACCTTAAGATCATCATAGCATCTAAGCATCAAGTTAAGACAGAATCCATTAAACAGTTTTGGCTCTAATCCTAGATTAGAAGGTAAAATATAATTTTAGTTGAAAAGGCTCTTAAACCGTTAAATTCCATCATAATATTGGGGTAAAAAATGTTCACATTTATGAAACTTTCTTTAGCGAGAAATAAAAAATATATAAAATAATAATCCACAATATTTTTTACACATAATTATAACTAGATGTTGATATCCATTTCTCTAGAAACAGTGTGTACCAAAGCCATGATAATGTGACTCTCAAAGTGAATAAAAATAGCTAAGAGAAAAAAAAATAAGAGCGAGAGCTATAAAAGAGCATATTTGAGTAGGTCAACTTTTTAACAATCGTTTTAGTGGAACGTAATTCCTCTCGGGCGCGAATTTAAGCACGGAGAGATTCTAAATATTTTAAGTCTATAACGTAACTTTTGCCTGCGTTACCTCATTTCATAAGAAATTGCACGAATGCCAGGAGATCTCAAAAGGTGGGGAAAAGGGCAATTCTGAAGTACGCTAAGGGGTTAGGTGGGGGGTTAGAGGGCAAGGGAAATCTTACGACGAGAACCGTGCAGGGAATGTTTAAAGAAGAGGAGATCCAGGATAAATTTATGAAAAGGAGTCTTAACTTTACTTTGATCAAGATACACATTGAATTGCCTGTTTTTTTTTCTTAAATCATCTTAGAAAAGCCAATTAATACATTACTAAAATAAACATCCAAATAACATAGTTGCTTAGTAAAACCATAGAGTATTAATAATAAGATAATTCTGACATTAAAAAATATCAAATCAATATTTTATTTGTCTTTGGTGTGTTTTATTTATCTTAGGCGTGTTTTGTAATCTTTCAGTCCATTTGGGCTATCCTAATATTTACACTAAAGACGTAGGCATCAATAAAATTATATTTACAGAAAATGTACCAGCATTTTGGTAGATAAAGAACATTACATAATTTAGGAAAAATACTTTCAGTACATCCAGTATGTCTTAGAACTCTCTCTATAGCGAGAATTGCGAATACTTGATTAATTATATATTCATAAAAAGAGTTTTCAAAAATAAAAATTAATTTTTTCTCCCGCTATTCTTGTGTTAAGTGTCCATTCGGGCTATCAGCATATTTACACTAATGAGGTAGGTATAAGGAGTGTAGAATTTAGATGAATTACAGATGCATTTGTGTTGATGGAGAGTGGGAAAACACATCAATGACAAAACCATAATTCAAACCCCACGCTCCCCGCCTCCCTATCGCCGGAAAATCAGACCAGAGAAGACTGAAAACTTCCATTTGCCCTCGTGTACGTGTATTTTAATTCATACAGTTCTCAACCAGAAAAAAACCAAGTCATTTTTATGAAGATTGTGTTAATATAATAACCAGTAAGGAGCAATGTAAAATATATAAACGGCACAACTCACCTCAAAATAAGGATGCACACATCTAAAATAGTTAGTTTTTGAAAGTAAAAGCTCTGTGATTGCAATATGAAGAAAGTAATCTAACACTTATTCATACCCTAAGTCTACGTTCTTCAGCTGTCACTAATGGCAGGTGATGTCACGACAGCGTCAAGATAAACATAGTGAATTAGCTTATGTCTTTTTTTCTATATTTTGATTGATTTTTTATTCAAAATTGTTCTTATGGTAATTTGACTATAGTTTCAGTACTGAAATTGGTAAAAGTGTATGCGAATAGCTCTGGTATGAGCATTAAAGCCCGAAAAACTAAAATTAAACAATTAAAGTATAGCCTATCTCAATCCTGAGCCTAGTCGGTATCAAGTCTACCTGCTAATTGAAGAGTTACAAGTATAGTGGAAAAAAATTAAGATATGTTAAATTAGGGGCTTTTTGTTCATAGTATGGGTTGATGAATGCATTGTGGTTTTGGTTTTTTCCAGTGAAATGTTAGTTTGTAAGTCGTATTTTGATATAGACAGTTGTGCATGGTAAATATATACATGATACAAAAAATATAAATTAATACATAATCATCATGTTTACATTTGTATGGAGTGTAAACTTTACTCTTTAGTTTAGGTATATAGTACATGTTAATAAAGATGATTAGCTATAAATTAGTTTGGAGGTAAAACCTTGTTTTTTAGTAAGAAATTATATTACTCAAAGGGTAATGAAGGTTGGTGGAGATGGAGGTTGTTGGAAATGGAAGAGCAAAGTGTAGAACGTGAATTTGAAGAAGAGGGAAATATAAAAGTGGGATGTGTAGAGTTTGAGGGGTGTGGGTTGGTATAATTAGCAAGCGGGTCGAATCATCGCATTCAATTTGGATTTGCCTGCTTGTTTGCTACTTTGCATGGTGGGAGTGGAAACAGGTCAAACCGAGTAGAATAGTTAAAGAAGCAAACGTGGGAGACGAACTAAAATAGAAAGTAAACGTAAAAAAAAAGTGCTTTTAGAACTACTTTTTATTCTGAAACTACGCATAAGCTGGTCGACATTAAGAATTTTCTGTAAAAATATCTCACTTTGCATTTGCATGTTAGGTTTCTACAAATAAGCTTATATTTAGCGAGTTTACATTTATTTAATAGTTTATTGTGGTGTTTATTTACTCGCTTCGGTGGTTGAATGGATTAAAGCTTCGCTCTCGCACCCAAACGGGCGCTAAAAAGAAGTTTTTGATAACTATACGATATAACTTAGCCAAATAATGAACAAAGAACCACTAAGTAAAATTGACCTACTTGGGAACATTGAGTATATTGCCACCTTTTCCATAGTAAATCATAAATAAACGTAAAATAGGTATCGATATAAATATGTCACTTATGAATTAATTCATATTTAAGTATAAATTTAATTTAAATTAGAATAACTGTTGCTTTATTAAACTCCGGTACTAAAACTGGTATTCCTGCCAAAAAGGTCAAATAGAAGGCTTAAGTTTATTAAAACTGTTTTATAGATAAAAATCTAAAGTTGTAAGCGCTACTACAACTCAAATATGTCTAAAGACTAAAGTTAATTCATGGATAATACGAGAGTTAAATCCACTTTCTTTAAGAGTAGAATTTTATCCGCTATAAGAACATGGCTTAGCGAAATAAAATGCTCACTAAAGTTGAATAGTTATGATACTTTTAAAAATATATGCGATGTTTTAAATTAACTTTAGTTTCTTTATATTTATTTCAACATCTAATGGAATTATTTTATCCTTAATTAGCAGAAACAGGCTCCCTCGTAGCTATAGGACTACACATTTTATTTGGTATAACAGTTTTTTTGTCCGGAAATCTAAGACCTAAATGAACTAAAGATTTTAATCGCCAAAAAACACATAAAGAAATGACGTGCAACATTAAATTAACCGCTTTAGTGGCTGCATGGACCAAGGTTCTGCTCTCACAGTAGACTAGACTGCTGATGACGGGGAGATCCAGGTTCGAATCTTGGTCGGGTGTAAGGAGTTGTTTAAAAAAAATAGTTTTCCACTCTCTCCACTTTCTCCATTTAAATGGGGGTACACATACTCTAATTATAGTCTTCCTCATCCCTAAAACAATTAGTGTAATTAGTAGGTCTACATAAGCTTATAGCCTGAACAGGTAGTAAGACGTGGTACAAAAAACATTGAAATAATCGTGATGATTCTTATTATTGAATGCTGGAAGTTGTTAATTTATTATTGTTTTACGTCTGGGATTCGAATCCCAGCCTCATCAGTACCAGCAAAGCAGAATATACGAGCATGATGTTTAGTCCAAATGCCCACATGCGCGAGTAAATAATTAATTATTGAAAAGTAAATACTTCCTGGATCTAATTTTTCAGTTGAATGCTTTAAATGACAGTTCGCACACCCTGCGTTGAAGGGAAATCGATACTATAACGGCTCATTTGACAAGAAATTAAGTTTTTACTTTCATTTGAACTTAATTTAAAAAACAAAAACTGAAAACCCCTTTGTATGATTATGTTTATGGAGGATAGTAAGAAGGTGTTTATTGTGGTATTTAAAATACATAATTTAGTCATACAGACATTATGTCTTATTATTTATTCTTGCGCCCTAGTAGCCGTTTGTGTTATACGCATGAATTAATAACTCTAGTAGAATACACCCGACCAAGATATGAACCCCAATATTCCCATCATCGGCAATCCAGTCAAACATGAGATGGGTGCGTTAGACCATGCAACCACTGATGCGGCTCCTATAATATAAAACACAAACTATAATAAAAAATAATATTACTTTTAAGGTTTGAATGTACGGTACACGAGAAAAGGGCAATGTTTTTGCAGTTTTTATAGCAAAATGTTTGTGTGTTGTTTTTTTGTTGTTTTTTTTGCAAAAATAAATAAAATATTTATCTGGTAGAATCACAATTTAATCTTCTTCACGTTGTGATAACGACATTTCTTGGTTATCTGCTGTCGCATTGCGTATCTTTCTCGACCTACTCCTCCGTCGTTTGGTGCCAAATGTCGTGATACTTAGTTTCTATCACATGGTTGGGTGCTAAAACACGATGATGTACCTCACCCACTATAGGATTCACTTAGGTTAGTTTTACTTTTTAGGAATTTAGTTTAATCATTCTTAAAGTTGGTTGATTTCAGTATGTATGCACTATTTATTCAGTTAATCAACTTTTTTATAATTACAAATTCAATACTACAACGACATAGTTTCTTATTCATTTGGCTAACTGACGTGGAGTAGAGTCGTAGTAGCTCTTTCACCCCTAATATACTGCTACCCCTTCCCTCTCTCCATGATATTAAACCAACCAATAAGAGAGTTCTTGATCGGCTGATATTTTGAAAGCTAGCTTCTTATTGGTTGTCTAACATCTGTTTGAATTAAAACCTGGCTGAGTCACTACAGTTTTTTTTAGAAGAAAACTTTGAACAAAGGATGGTGCACTTCTTATTATACATACATTTCCTTTTAAAAATACCTAAAGGGCTTAAAACACATTAAAATAAATAATAATTAACTAAAATGATATTAATAATAAATATATAACTCGAATTTAGAATCTTTTACAAAAATAATATCCTTCAAATTTGCCTAGTTGTTCATGTATAAAGCATGAAAGGAAGTTTACATACTGTTCTTTAGTCTTAAAAGCTTAACAAAAATAAGATACACTTCATCCATGACTTTCAAATAAATGAGAGGGGCCTAGAACAGGGTCATTACACTGTCAATGGTGTCTTAGGATGTAATTATAACTTTTTCTATTAATTAAAAAAGTTTATCGTAAAATGCTAAAGATAGATCTTCAAGAACTGTTGAGGTCACAATGTGATGAAATTTAAACTATATATTTCTACTGGAATAATATTTTATTTGTTTATGCACAAAAAAAAACTTTTGCTATTAAAACTGTAATAATACTGCCCTTTTATCGCGTTCCCTAACCTCCCCACCTTACACACTCAACCTTTGCAACGCGAAGATTATTATTAATTGGAAAGCAAGATGAATCCTAATACATTTAGTGAATATTTTCATCCTCACAACCGAGAATCGAACAAGACTCCCCTTATCTTGAGGCCACTTAAACACGGGAACGAGCCAATAGGACTTATTTAAAATAATTTAGATTTAGGGAACGGAAATAAATTAAAATTTTTTTTGATGAAACAATATTTCATAATAATATGTACTCAACTATATTTGAAATTCCTCTTTCGTTTATTAAAGTATAATTTATAAAATTATATATTATAAACCTCACCTCATGATCTATTTATGATGTGACTTTTTTTTTCTCAATGGATTGGCTTTAACTAGCCTAGTTATTAAAATTATATACAGCCCCTGAATATAGCATTAACTACTCTGGGAATACAAGCACGTGTTCTAAAAGTCTATATATATTTTAGTGAGACAAGATCCGAATAATAAAACGTAAACTTTTGTGTAGTTTATATTGTTTTTTGTATTTTTCTAGAGAAGTTGCAAAAGGGGGTAGGAGGGTGGGGCGCCTCTGTCAGAACCACAAATACTTACTGTTTGTGGTTTCTGTGGTAGAGAATTGCTACGTCACAGCCAGATGTTGAAGCAAGGACACGACACAGTACTTATGGTTGAACAGATCAAACCTCAAAAGAAGTAGGGCCCTCGGATCATCTGTGATTTTTTTAATACTCGGGCAAGAGACATAAGTTAATTTTTTATTTTTTTTAGTAATTTGAGTAATAATTGATTACACTGCTCTTAGATCGTGGCAATAAATTTTACCAATTATAATTCTGAATTTTGTAATTATATGGTATTATACATCCCAATAATTTTTTATTCGCATTTGTATTCAAAATCACGACATTATAAATGAGAGCGGGTAGTAAGATTTATTTGTTTTATGTTGCTAAGTTGCAAGGTATGGCGACATCTTTCTACGTCTCTCTTTAAAAAGACAACGCAATTTGGTTAACAGAGATGCACCTGGATGACTACACCTTTTTTTTTTCTTTCTAGGATGCTTCGAAAAGGAAATGTCGCTTGATATACCCCTTCAGGGTACGCATCTACTCACTTTCCTTCCTGACGAGGACCCGTGTAGGTAGAGTCGATGAAATCTTAATCCGTGTTATAAATCTCACGTGTCGGGAATTGTCATGTATATGACGTAATAGTAGAGATTTTAAATTAAAATCGACAACGTGGGAAATATCTATCAAACAACTGTTTATCCACATAAAATTAAAAAACTATAAACCATTCGACATTTTAATTTCTAAAATAAGACATCATCAATTATTATTATTATTATTATTATTATTGTTATTGTTATTGTTATTGTTATTGTTATTATTATACAGGATAGCATACTTGGATCCAATTCAATTATTATATCATATGTCACCCTAATCGTGGCGAACAAACAATATATCAGGCTAGCTCTTTAAACGTTACAGTTTGTTCCACATTTATTATGAGATTTTTATCTTTGATATTTATTATTTTTTTAAGTTATATATTTTTAATTAACTTGTACATTATTTAATAGGTACAATTTAGTATTCTTATTTTTTTATTGTAACTCTAAGATTGTATTCATTAAATCATAACCTAGCATAAAAACAGCATTTTGGAATCTTTTCAAGGTAAATTTGTGTGTGTGTGTGTGTCCCCTAAGATTTGTACTCATTTATATTCAAGCAATTTACTATGATTGATTAAAAAAAATCGATATCCTAAAATTAAATAATACAAACCCATGAAGGAAAAACAAAATCCATAACTCGCAAACTATGACGTATTTGTCTTTTTAATACCAAAGAATAAACATTAAATATTAATAAACATAAAAAGGTATAATCAAATAAAACAGCCAATATAAAAAGTTTTCTTTATTTAATAAATAATAATGCCCTTTCATAGCCGAGTTTTTATGTAGTTTTTCTCATCGACGTAAAAGAAATGCTTTATTCATAAACTAAGAAAGTGAAGTGTTGGAAGTTTTAAGTTCCAGCTAATGCCATATTTGAGAGTGCTTTCTCACCCCTCCACCCACCACTCATCAACCCTTTTTAAACATAGTTCTTTGCCTCTTACTACCTGCCCGGGATCCTCACATGTTTACACACCAATAAGGTTGGGATAAGGAAGGTAACATTTAATGGATGTGTATCCGCAATCACATGAAAGGAAGAGGGGGAATTGTTAGGTAAAACCACCGTCGTACACCAGAGACCAGGACTACAACCCTAACCTCCCCCGTCACCGACAAACCAGACAAGACGAGGATGATGCCTTTGCCCGCGTGCGTTTGATGGTGTTTATTTTTAGCTGTGTGACTGATGCAAAATGTACGTTTCTATAACTTAACTTATCCTTTCATTCCTTAAGCCTTCATTTATGCACTTTGTGCGTATGTTACCTACATATTTTCTTCACAAGATTTTATGTAAAGTGTATTTTCTTCAGACCCCGAGGATCATGGGTTCAAACCCAGCTGAGGTTGGCGGATTTTTACTTAATGATACTAATCCGTAACACAACTTTCTTTGAAGGAAAGTAGAGCCGTTGGTCCCATGTCGATTGTGTCATGTAAAATAATCCTGGAAGGTATGTGAAAATACTTTTCCCGGTAAAATTGGTAGGCCCTTTCGCGCTCGCTCATATAAATCCGGTGTTGAAGGTAACGGGTAGCCGCCACACTTACTAAAATCCCCTAGTATATGTGATTTCTACCAGATAGTGAGGGCAGGACTAACCAGACCAACTCCGAAATCGCATTAAACCAACCTTCGTGTTCTTGGCTTAAGAAAAATATTATATTTTCCTACCAAATACTTTTAAAGGAGATAATTGATATATGTTGTTAAGCTGTGATTGTATAAGCTATTTATGTTTATCAACACGACTACTATTTAATAAGGTTGTAAACCAGTGTGAACCAACAAGTTACTAGAGTAAGTTTTTCATGTATTATTAACAAAGAGTAAACGCCCAACTAGAGATGACAAAAATTTAAAAAATATAAAAACGTAAAATTTCTCTTGACTAAATTTGATGTTTTTAAAACATAATATTGATGAAGGTGGTGTGTTTTTTTAAATACGTCATTGAGTTATCATCCTAGGCCTTGAGGAGGAATATTTCTTTATATTTGGTTAATAATATATTGGGAAGGTGAGGGGGATTGAACCCCCAAAACATATCTTCTAGTCAGCAGAAGACATACACTTTTACATCAATGCTTTTTTTTTCTTTTTCAAAACGTTTGATGGACTTAACGCGTGTTGAGAAAATGCGCGGATGAAATTTCACTTTGATTTGTTGGTGAAGAAATGACAATAGAAACCACTGGTCTAAAATGATAGCTTGCGAAACACTCCTTCAATATGACTAAGTTTATATCGAAACTATATATATATGTCATAAAATATGTGTCACTATATGATAGGCTGTAAGTTTCGCTAAATCATGACTTGAGAGTTGGTATATCAAGAGATCATGATTTTTAGTTAATGAATGGAAAGCTATGTTGGATGAAGTTTTATGGAGTGTTATGGGTAAGAAGTCATCATATAAAATTTGGTAGCTATTAAAAAACAACATTAGATTCTGTCTTGTACAGAAGTGCCGCATCGGGTATCCTACTGTCATTTTTATAATTCTACACTTTTGTGTTTAGCCTAATATAGTTATTTATATTAAGGACCATTTTCATAGTCAGATTTAGTACGCCTCAAGTGCGGCGCTATACTAAATACAAGACGTCACCTACCTGAAATTGAATGGAATGGGCCAGTTTCATATGCGAAACTGGCCAATTCCATTTTGGTCTAGGTAGGTGTCGTCCTGTATTTAGTATCGGCTCGCACTTTAGGCGTACTAAATCTGACTATGAAACTGGCCCTTAATCTTGTATTTGGTTTTTTATTTTCCCTTTTGCTATTCCTAAAATGTATTTCCCTCAATTATTCTTTCTAGTTTTATCAGTATTTTTTGTATATTTTTTTTTTGTTTAACTAAATGTTTAAGCGATTCTCGTTCCTTACAATAATTTTGATATTCCTCGCAGAATTAATTTCCTACTTTACTTTATTCTGTTTTCAACCCACATCTCTTTTATCCTTCTTTATTTTTCAATTTTTTGTTCTTGCCATTCAATCTATTCTTGTCTCGTCGCTGACTATCTTTTTGTTTTACCTTATATTTTGCTCCTTGTCTCACCACCCGTCCGAGATAAACCTTTTTAACAACACTAATTGATTTAAGATGTGTAGGATAGAATTTAAATAAAATATAACCGCATTTTCCATTCAAACCCCGAACTTCACATCACCGACAAACCAAGCTAAATGAGCCTGACATCTAGTCCACGTTTTATTTAATCTTAAATTTGTCTTATTCATTGATTTTCAACTAGTTTTGTTTCTCTCTTCTATCTTTCACTATTTCTTGTTTCCTACATGTATTATAGTTCCTTAATTCTATATCAATCTCTCCTCTTTCTCACATGGTTTTGTAAATTCCTTGTATTACTGGGCGTTTCTCTTTTATCTCTCAAGCTACGACTCACATTGTTTTGTAAATTCTCTCTTGTATTAAATTATTTTTCCTTACTTCTCTCTATACCTCCTCTCACACCCTTTTGTAAATTCCCTCTATTATGTCTTATATTTCTTTACTTTTCTTTCAGCCTCCTTCTCACACTATTTTTTAGATTCCCTTTTTTATTATCTAACTATTTTTACTCCTTTCTCAACCACCTTCTTACACTGTTTGGTAAATTCCTCTGGTATCATATGATCCGTATTTAATTTTTTCTCAAACTCTTTCTCACTTCATTCTTGCCTATCTTACATATTACCCGTGATCTTTTGTTTCATCCTTTCTCTTCTTTCCACCTTTTATCCTTTCATCTGATTCACTAACTTACACAAGCGCCATTTCCCTCCCTGTCGCGGTTTTCCCACCCCGCGTCATCTCAACTTCAAGTCGCGTTCGCGACGCTTCTTCTCCGGAACTCGATTAAATGTGGTGCCGAGTCCATCTCTTGGTTTGCTCTTTGAGCGGTGAAAGAGACGCACACACTCAGGAAGTTAGCCAAAGGGCTCAGATTTATAAGGATTTATAGTACGCTAGCATCCAGGAATCATTATAGATATGAGTATCGACGTTAGAGCCCTTTTGTTTAGTGTTAGATTGAGTATTTTAGTTTCATTATTTAAATAATTTAATTTTACACTCTGACAAATCTAAAACTTAGTACATATAGTGGAAGGGAATTTGAGCTATGGTCGGTATTGTTGCAGTTTTTATCAAAAAATTTTTACCAAAATTTGTCACATATTAATTCAGTTTCATCTAGTAATTTTTTTACACATAATGATCTTGATAGTTAGTAAATTAGTAAAAAGGATCGCAAACACCTTTTTTCTAGTACAGCGTTCTACTAACCGTTCGGGTTATACTCTCACAAACAATATTATTGAATATATTTACAAATATATTTGAAACCTCCAATCAGATTTTTTTTAATTAATCTATATTTTGAAGCGATAAATAGCCATGCAATGAAAGTGAGACGGTACTTGAACGGGGCTTAGAACAACGCTGAGTTCCTTAAAGCTTCAGACGATGACAAGCCATCTCTATGAAATTGGTTTTAATTCCGGTTGAAACGAAGTTTGGTAGTATTGAGTTAAGAAAGCGGCTGAATTTTGAGGGATTGAATCCAAGGTGGTAGCAACGTGATGTAAGGAGATTCTTTGGGTTGTTGTTGTGAGTTGTGATTTGGTCCCGTGTCGTGAAGTCACTTTTAAGGATCTTTTTTTGGAGCTTGGCGTGATGCTGACAGTGGACAGGTTTAAATTCTATTTGTGAATGCAGTTATTCTGAAGAAATTTATTTTTATTTGATTATGTGAACATTTGACCCAGAATTATTATTATATTTGTTTCTACGATGGCTTAAAGTTGATATATTAGCGCGTCGCGGATCGTTCTACTATAAGGTTATGGATCGAGAGAAAAATGAGATATTAATGTTTCACGGACCGTTCGTTCTACAGCAATGTTGTCAGTCGAGTGAAGATGAAAGCCTCCATTTTTTTGGTATATAGTTCGAAAGAAATCATTCTAGAATATTCCTTCTTTCTTTCAGTTACATTATATTTGCATCATGTTTCCATCAGATTCCAGAAAGGAGGGAGAAAGAGAAAGAAAGTGTTCTCGAAGTTGTCATGTTTCACAAGTAATTGCAATAAGGGTGGGGGACAGTGAACAAAATAACATCGTTGTAAACCTAATACAAAATAAATAAATGACCACCCAGGTGTATGAGAATATTTCCTAAACACATGTCGATGCATTGAGTTTAATATTATGAAATTATTCATCAATTTGAAATATATTAAGGGTGGGAACTTTTGATTTGAATTATTACGAAATGAAAATCTATTTCATTGCAGTGTTTAAGGCCTTCGCAAACCAACGCGGGAATTTTTGGTGGGTAAAAGTATATAAGTCATATAGTTATGGGGCAGCCAATTATTATAAACCCTTAGAGCAATAATCATAATACCACCAGGTAAATAAAGGTATTTAATATGTTAATGTTACACGTTAGGGAACTGCGTGATATAATTGCTTTCCACGCATTTCCTTAGTTAGAGTTGATATTGTGAGTCCTTAAGTCCAAAGTGAGCAACCAGTGGAAATCACACCAGTCAAATGCTCCTCCATGAAATGTTGGTTGCACAATTTGTACTGCGTGTCTATAAACTTCCACAGATAAACAGGGGAGGTATATAAACCCCTGTTATCTGGGAATCGGGGCTCTTCTGTAATAACTGTCATACTGAATGCATGTAGAAGCACGGGCTGGATTACTCTTCATGTGAACCAAGAACCTGTAATATACTTTTGTTATTATTTAATAAAATTATAAGAACATAATTCTTCATCAACAACATCTGATTATTTCTTCGAGTCCAGAGGTTCCTATCAAGGATTTGGAATTGAAACGAGCCTAATAGTTCCCTACCTCGAGTTCCCAAACCTGAGGGATACAACATACCGACGATAAAGCCCCAGCTACACGAGTCCGCAACGCACCGGCGCGGACGAATTGTCGAGAAAGCATTGCTCCGCAGTTTTGAGGTGCGGTGTGGACCGTGTAGCCACCTACCACCGGAAATAAATGTTCGGGAGCTTCCGAACTTTGTTTTCATGGTAAAACTATCTTTTGTGGGTTTTAATGTAAATGTTAATTACATTATTAAATTAAAACTAAGTTTGTAGCTACTTAAAAAAGAAGAATAAATATTGCTGTAACTTGATGTAGCTGAAGATTATGATAAAATACTCAAGCAATCAGTGTATGACATCAAATAAGAAAGACTTTCACATGGAGAGTGACTCACGGCTCAGTTGAAGAAAGATGAAAACCAATTCTATGTCTACTTCAGCATGACCATCAAATGTTTTGACAAATTGATACATTTAATTCAGATGACATCAGTAAATTATTATTATTATTATTATTATTATTATTAGCATTGCGTCTTACTACCCGTTCGGGTTGTACGCATTTACGCTAATGTGTAATGGTAGGGTGATTGTGGGATGAAAGGGAGGACCTACGGTTTAACGTGGGATCCGAACCACGGTGGAGGCCTGGCATTCCACACATTCACAGGTTGTGATTAATACAGGTCTTGTCAGAGGTGAAGGAGGGGTTCGGCAATCAGATAAGTCTGTGCCAGGACCGAGAATTGAACCCCGGATCCCCAGCACAAAAGTCTTGACATCTTAACCCTGAACCGCCAGGTCACCACACATCCTCAAAGAAGACACAAATCACTGATAGTCGATTCTCCCAGAGAAACGTCTATCTAGTGCGTTCAAATGCACTCCCCCCATAAATGAGACTCATTGAATATAATACTTGTATAGTCTTCTTGCACAATGACATATCGATAACTTCCAAAAAGGGGTATTATATTCAAATTTTAATTGTAATACGCTTTGAATCGATACCATACATGACATATTGAGATACAAATATCTGAGTTTTAGATTACATCTAATTTGATATCCAGCTAGTACTTTGCATTTACTCTCCATATACTTTTAATTCCTCACCGATCTCTTTACATATCCGATCCTTCTTGATGTTCTTGTAGTCTTTATTACTTAAAACGTAAAGCACGGGGTAGGTGTACACTATTTATAATAACTGCTCTGTGATATACATGATAACACGCACTTGACCACCGTTTGCGTTCGCCAGCCAATACGCGGGATTTATTCGCACCATTTGATGCTCTCCTGTACCTCGCAATGGCATTGTTAGTTTGCGCGAATTTCACTCCTGCGGTCCGCGCCTACCACGAGATGTAATGATTTATTTTCCCCCTTTGTCCCTCCTAAATGAAACAAGCCGGCCAGATAAGAGTTGCATAAAGGATAAAGAGAGAATACCAATTACAAATAACATATCCTTTCTTTATGGTCTCTTATGGCTAGACTCATATCTGGCCATGACTATTCAGTGTTTGTCATGAGATTATATGTATATATATATATACGTATATTAAATTTTACGATCCCCTAAGATTTATTTGCATACCACTGCTCTTAAGACATTAGACTTTCACATCACTGGGTCACCGTAGACAGAGAGTTTTGGGCTTTAACTCTTGCCGAGTACAACATTGCTGGCGAGGCAGTTGGCCCAGCCGAAATCTTCCATACCCGTTTTCCCCCGTGGTTCTCTCTCACATAAAAAATATATTTGGAGTTCACCAAAAGTCTAGTTCCAATTGTGTCTGTAAATAAAAAAAAAGTCTGCAAACTAGATCACGGAATATTGGTTACGCCCGTCTAGCTATTGATTGTGTTCCCTTGCCTTTGTAAATACTTTTTTATGTGTTGTATTCAACTTTCTTTACCTTCATTATTAGTCAGGCTGAAGTAAATCTAAAAGTAGGGGGAGGAGACGAAAGAAGGGCGGGGAATATCTCATTTTTACATGCTCCCTAAAAAACCGGTGCTTTATTCTTGTCTCCCGTTTGTCTTAGGCCCCACAATACAAAGAAAGATTCTGGTTGCCGGAAAGATTAATCTTCAGAGCCCCATGTATGCTTCATCGTTTCCTGCTTGTACTGATAAAAACTACAACAGACGAGACCATGGAGGAAGCTTATGAGCTCAACAAAACTGATAATTTTATTACAAACTGCCGGCAAATTATCCTAAATCCTTCTTTTTTCCTAATATAAAACTTCAGTTATTTAAATGGGACGAATGCAATCTACACTTTAGTTTACTTTCTTCTAGGGTATTTATCACCAACAAAAATTATATCTTAACTAAGCCACAATAAAGCAATAACAACGATTTTAGTTTTCTTCTCACACTCACGTATCGACTCAGCGATATGTGGTTGAGTGTGTCACTAATGTTGGATTTGCATCAAAGTAGATATGTTAGTAAAATAATATCAAAAAATTTTACGAATGCATTCGCTTTTTACTCCAGGATTCAATGTTGAAGAGCCTTTTACGAGCAAATGTTCATCTCTATCTACCATTATTTGTTTAGAGATTGTTTTCATTATATCATATATAAGATAATTAAAATAATTTTAAGGTTGGCTTAGCTATTTATTAAAAACTCCCCCTCCCCTCGCTACACACCCTATCCCATAACATACTATTTGACTATCGATATAAGACACGAAATATATTTCGCGATCCATCAAATTTTGGCCACCGAAATCAACCAAAGCACGAAATATATAACAACTTACCATCAGGTCAGACTTTGGCCGTCCAATTCTATACATGATTGTAGGAAACTGGTAAAATAAAATAATTCTCTTTATCTCACTTAGCCTATATGTTATTAGATTTAATCATAAGCATTTTTTTGAAAATTTTAACAAATAACTTAAAATAGATGAACAAATATTCTTAGCATTATGAAGACTTTAATTTTACAGGAGGGTGATTCCCTAACCCCAGTGGATAGGTTAAGTTTGGACTGTGTTGTGTCATACTATACAACACTTCGGGCACTGGCCAGGATGTGTGGTCGGTCATTCGCTTTGACAGGCCAGAACGTGAATTCAAATTTTCCCCCATCGTTCGTTAGTTGACTGGCTCAACTGGCCGATACGGGAAGTAGCCGGTTTTGGGCCTCGGTTGAAACATTTATATGTAATGGGTTCTAGGTGCCTTCACCTACTTGGCTCGATAAAAACGGCCACTGTTGACATTTTTAATCGCCAGTCGCCAACCGTTTTTAAGTTTGAGTATTTATTTCATTCGGTGATTTTGTATTTTATAATCAGACAAATGATGAATTATTTACCCATAAGTATTTATCTTTATCTTATTATCTTAGATTATATGGCTTTAGTAGCAAATAATGACATTAGGCTACTAAAGAAAATAAATGGTACGGCGCACCGCACTGACTTTCTCTCTCTTTCTATTAACTCGTAAGATTTCTGAACGGAATAATGTACATTGTTTATTCACCACTCCACATAAGAACATGCATAAAATAATATACAATGATATAGAATCAATGAGAAAAGAGGCGCATCTTTGTCCACCTAAGAACATTTCAAACAGTTTAATGTCTTCCACAAGGGTCAACACTTCGTATTAAAATTTCGATTTCTGGTTAAAGTTTTAACATTTTATAAGGTGTTGCAGATCTTCAAGTCATCGCATTGATATTTAATTATTCATTTATACATTT
>CABFWB010000581.1:233022-252863 GCA_902151455.1 Timema bartmani
TATTTTTCCTTAAAGCTCTTAGGAGAAATGTTTGCATAGCAATGATCTATCTCCATTTTAGACTCAATAGTCAATATTTACATTTTTTATTGGTCAAAATGTATAAATGAATAATTAAATATCAATGCGATGACTTGAAGATCTGCAACACCTTATAAAATGTTAAAACTTTAACCAGAATCGAAATTTTAATACGAAGTGTTGACCCTTGTGGAAGACATTAAACTGTTTGAAATGTTCTTAGGTGGACAAAGATGCTCCTCTTTTCTCATTGATTACATATCATTGTATATTATTTTATGCGTGTTCTTATGTGGAGTGGTGATGATACAATGTACATTATTCCGTTCAGAAATCTTAAGAGTTTATAGAAAGAGAGAGAAAGTCTGTGCGGTGCGCCGTACCATTTATTATTATTTGATTTACCCGACCACACAAGTGTATATAATTCCTCAGATCAACTGCTTAAAATTATCAACACCAAGTCAAGGCCTTCATAATTATTGTATTTTAAAGATACTGTTTTGAGATTTGTATGAATCTCGAATCTCTCAAATAAAATAGGATTCAAGGAATCGGGGATTCGAGCATCCTATCTCTACTTTTAAAATTTTTTTTTTTTAAATCACGAGACTTAACCTATACCAAACCAACACCTTACATCACTAACGTTTAGAACCAAAATGAAGAATAAGTGCCATGCGCAGTCTATTCTATTTTATCTCCTTTCCTCCAAACCTTCTTTATGAAACCACTCTATTGCACCGCAAAAACCGTGCGGCATTCAGATATGTCTACGTTCCAACCTGAGATTGCGTGAAAGGGGATTTAAGAAAGGAGTATGGCTGTGGGGAAAGAGGAGGACAAGGGGATACGAATAAAGAATAAACGTATAAAGAAATAGAAATATGTGCACATGATTAAGATAACATGATCTACCATGTGTAAACTTCCTTTGTAAAAAAAAGTTTTTGTTCGTTACTCGAATATGAAGGAAACTCTTTTTGGAAGCAAAAATTGGGTTCATAAGCATGCATATGAAGGACTTTAGGAACACAATAATAGTATTTCTGAGATAATATTATTTAACGTTTCAAAAAGTTTATAATTCATAAAGCTGAATAATTCAACTTTTTCCCTAACTTGAAACAAACTTTGAACTTTCAGAAATAATTACACAAAACCTAAGAGTTTAGGAACACAGTTAAAAATATATATGAAAAATAACACATTATTGCCCCAATACCTTCATATTTATAAGTTTTTTTTTAGCACCGCGTCTTACTACCCGTTATAGTTGTACGCATATGTAGGCCTAATAATCACGGTAATGGTTTTAGGGATTAGAAAGCTTGTATTTATTGGAAGTGTACCCATATTTGCGTGGGGAGAAAGTGGAAAACCATATTGGAAAAACTACCCTCAGTACACCAGACTGAGATTTGAACCTCTATCTCCCCTTCGTTGGTAGTTTATTTACTGCACAATCGACATAATCAACTTTTTCCCAATGATTGTGTTTATTAAAAACATCACCGCTTCCGGTTGTAATTATATCAAAACAGTTTGAAATCTTATCTCGGAATGATGTGTCTCTTCCTACTCAGATGATATAAAGAACCAGGTCTAGTCATCTCTTTCATAGAAACGAATGGTCAGCCTAGAGTTTAGGTAATCTAGGAGGGTCTTAGTGGCTTAGAAAGGTTTATTTAGGTGGTCTAGGAGGTATTGTTGTGTATGTGGTCTTGGAGGGTATATTTAGGTGGTCTAAAAAGTCTTGAAGTGTATATGTTGTTTTGGAGGGTATTATAATGTCTTGGAGGATAGTGTGTGGTCTTGGAGGGTGTATACGTGGTCTTGGAGGCTATATGTAGTCTCAGAGTGTATTATTACATTATATGGTCTTGGAGGGTATATGTCGTCTTGGATGGTATTATGAGATTTTGTGGTCTTGGAGGGTTTACGTCGTCTCGGAGGGTCCCGATGGTTTTGGAGTTAGGGGTTACAGAAATATTTCTGACCAGGTGCACATAATTAAGGGGTCTTTAGAGGGATTTTAAACTGTATCATTATTAACTTCCTCCTTTTAAATATTAAATAATCCTTTACAGTGGAGTGCACACACACACACACACACACTCACACTCACACTCTCACACTCACCCTCACACTCACCCTCTCACACTCACCCTCACACTCACCCTCACACTCTCACACTCACCCTCACACTCTCACTCTCTCTCACACACACACACACACACAGGCCTATATTGTAAACGAGTACAAATATTAACATTTTATACTCTATCTTAGACATTTAATGAAATATCTGCATTTTGTATATTGGGTCCATGTAGGAATATTTTATTTATTTCATTGCACGTGGCTATCGTAAAACTTCCGATCTTACGTATCATCCTTTTAAGTTATGTGTTTTATAATATGGTAACATCTCTTGTTTGATGTATTTATTTGTTTTATTTAGCTTGTAGTTAAACATCTTTATTATTTAAGGTTATTATTATTACTCCCAATCAAAGTAATGTTTATTTTGTGTGGCTATTAATAAAAAACAATCCAAACCATACAAATTACTTCTGTTTCACACAATAGGCATTTGAGAGTAAGCCTAATAAAAAAAACACGTGCTCCGTTACAAATGGCTCTTTATAGATTCCCTTGTATAACAATTAATTTTTTAAATAAAAATAACTATATTTATTGTCTAATAAACTAGATTTCTTCCATTTCTCTTTATTTATTTATTTCTTGCTTTTCAGCCTCTTGTGTTTTCATGTCTTTTCATGCTGGATTAGTTTTGCCCTAATACTTTTGATGCTGAATTAGTTTCATCCTTATTTTTTTATTGCTGCATTAGTTTAACCCCTATCCTTTTCATGATGTATTAGTTTAACCCTTATCCTTTTCATGCTATATTAGTTTAACCCTTGTCCGTTTAATGCTTAATTATTTTCTCCATTAACCTTTACATGCTGTATTAGGTTCACTCATTTTCCTCTTTGCTTAGTCCAAGCTATCAGCTTGTTTGATTGAAAGTGAAATCTAAAGAGAATCCGATATTTCAAGAAGTAAATTATTTTAAAACCAAACTATCAAGAAATTAAATGGGGTGTCATTTAAAAACGAGGTTTGTTGAATTCAGTAAATTGTGCGTAAATCAACTCATTTGTGAAGCTATTTAAAAAAAAAAGTTCGTATAGGCGCTTAGCTTGTGTAGTCTACTACGCCAAGGAATAAATATAATGGTTTTTATTGGGTTTCTTTCATCACTACTACCCAAATATTTGCACCAACGAAGCAGAAACGAGAATTGTCTAGTTCAGAGTTAGTATCCTAATTCACCATCTGGTAGATAAATACCCTTATCACACCCAACCATAATTCGAACCTCGATCTCCCCGTGACTGGCAAACCAGACTATACACTACTAGATTGAATTTCAGTACCACCGATGCGGGTTAGTGACATGTGCTAATGACGTTTGTCCCACGTTATATAAACATGGCTTGTAAGGAACATGTTAGAAAATGACCTTAAGTGTAGTATAATATTATGTTGAGTGTACTAGCACGGTCTTGTTTATTCTTTAATCGATACACGCCATGTAGTATGTCCAACAGACGTACATAACTAAAAACCTTTGCTTGGCTAGGTTAGTAATCCATATATATATATAGTGTCTTTTCAAAGTCTCAACACAATGAGATGTTATCTTGGCCATGTAGATGGTTGTTATGGTAAGTGCCACGCCCTTAGAGTGACAGAGACAAGGCACAAAATGGTTGTCGGGACTAGTAGGTGGTAATACTCTGTAAGTACCCATACCTTCTAGTTGGGGGTCCTTTCTAGAATCAGTTCAGACTTGCCAGAGAGCCGTCGGGAATTTACGGCATAGATACAGTTTAACGGTCACAAGCGAGGGAATATGGTTTCGATTAGAGGGTTGATATCACTGACTTGAAATATGTTCAAAGGTTGTTTTAAGGGTGTGCTTTAGCAGATGAGCTGTGTTTTCACATTTGATTTGATTTAAAACATTTTAAATACTTATTATAAAAAGTGACCAAGCACATTATCATAATTTATCACTTTTCAAAAATTTACGATGAAATATATCATCCCTATTTGTGATATAGGGTATTAGCGATATTTAAAATCTATTTACAAAACATGTTGTTTTTTCTGTATTTTCTTAAAATTTGGCTGTCTTATGCCAAACAAACACGTCTGCTTAGTCAATTTCCATGAACTAAAGACGAAATATTGAAAACTGCACTTTGTCAAAAATAAAAAAAATAGGATAAAATAATTATAGTAACTATACACTATATTAGTTATTACATTGGTAATATATTCTTTTTTAACTTCTTCCTCCCACCCACCCGAACCCCCCTATTCCTCTTTTTAGGGATTAAGTCTAGCTTACCCGCTTCGGCGACCTCACTATTTAAGGTGCTACTCTCGCAGTATACTTGACTGACGATGACGGGGAGATCGTGGTTCGATCCCGGTTGGATAAACTGAGGGTGGCATTTTCTTAATGGCTTCCCACTCTCTCTTCACGCAAGTGCTGGTACATTTCCTTTAAATTGCATATTCCTCATCCATAACCCATTAGCATAATCAGGCCTACCATATAAGCTTATAAATTGAATGGCTAGAAAGACGTGGTGCTAAAAATAAATCTAGCTTGACAATTGAAAAATTCTCATATTGGTCTGCATATTTTTATACAATCTCCACACCTTATGTAGACGTGTTTAATTATTTTTTTTCTAGACTAAGTTTGATGCATTTGTATTTACGTAGTTCGATCTACTTCGAGATAAAAACTACAATGGTTTACAGTGGATATTCCATCTTCTTCACACAAAAATCTATAGGCCTACTTTGAGGAACGCTATTAAAAAAAGTATTTTTTTCTAAGTTTTACAAAGTCAATAACAATAATATACAAGAGAGATTTAATATTCCAATATACATTTATATTATCTAAGATACAAGAAATAATCATTGAATTCATTTTCAGTTTTAAATAGATGAGAGTTAATACCTTTGATCTAGGAAAATATTTAATACAATAGGATAAGAAGAACCTTTAATAAAGTAGGCCTACCCTATTTACTTACTAACTTATTCTATGGCACTAGGAACTTGGAAGTTTGCTGTTGCACTTTGGAAAATACAAGATTTTTTTTCGTTCAACTATAATAACATTTTGCTATATAATTTGTGTTATTTTAAAGGGATGATAATGTATATCAAAGTTGACGAATGCAAACCATATAACTTGACGTATAATTACATGAAAATATATCTACATTCAAATTTTCATATGAAGAGCTTTATTTGACAGCTAGAAAAGCACATACATAGACTTTCACTTATTCATAAGCCAAGTAATTTTATTAGGACTAATCATTTATATATATGTATATATTATCTATACCTATAGAATAACGCTAATGAACAATGATAATTACAATTTTATCAATATTGGCAGACATTTTTATTTTATATTTTACAAAAGACTCTTTTTATGAAAATAGGACTGTAGTGACTTTTATATAGTTTAAATTTAAATTAGATTCTAAGAAACCGACGTTAGCATGTTCATATTAAATCATGCACTACACTACGCCTTAAGTCTTTTTCCTGGTTACGCTTTTTATTAGCACTGCGTCTTACTACCCTTCAGGTTAAACGCCCATGTACTAATCACCCTTTTGGTTTTAGGATGAGTAAGGTTGAATTTAGATGATTTGTGTCAGAACTCGTGTGGAGGCAGAGTGGGAAAGCCACCCACAGTAAGCCTACGCTCGTCTGGGATTCGAACCCCAATCTCCCATTCATGGGCAGTTTAGCATATTGCGAGGGTGACGACTTAGACCATGTGGCCACCGAATCTGGTTTTCTCAGTATTAAAAGCAATACCTTATTATTTAGCTTCTCGAGGCAACAGATATCTTAGTTAAGGAACGTCTCATCAGTTCAGTTGACACAATCTAATCTGTCTGTTCCTCTCCAGTTTGGGACTGTTCATACCTTGAATAGCAAGCCTCAACAGAATATAATAAACTGTGAAGGGAACAAACCGGGGCCACCTACCTTGCTTGCATGTGACGGTGTCGGAACAATAAGGGTCTTTCTCTTGATTAATGTCTAGAGATAACATTGGGATTTGCATACGTTAGAAGGTCCACCATATCAACATGAAGGTCGTTTCTAGGGCTTTAAAAGGTTTCGACCACACCCAAGTGAGAGACTCCCGTCAACCATAGCAACAATACACTTGAGTTTCCCGCGGCGGATGTTGGATTAGCGTTTTGAAGGATGGGAAATATGGGTCATACATGTGGGAATTATTTGTCGATTTGGTTCGTTTGGATTTGATTGCAAGAATTGCACTTAATCAACTTGTGTATGGTTATTATTATTTGTTTTCTCGTATGTATCATTATATAGGGTGTATTTTAATTGGTGTCAAATACTCTAGGGGCGTATTCTTACCGACCAAACTTTAAGAAAAGTTAATACAAACATGGGCCTAAAAACATTGTTTTAGAGTTATTAAAGATTTTCCTCAAAGATGTATTGGTCGTGGGGGGTCCATTTAATGGCTTGTTTGATCAACAAATTTGAATCCAATAGATTTGTTTTTTAATCTCTGGTGACATTTAAAGTCTATTGTTTACGCAACTCCTGTGCCTGATGTTAAAGTTTTAAGAGAGCGTATCGTAAATGTATCTGAGCAAATAAACACATAACACGCCTGATGTACTCAACAGAGTACGACAAAGTATGGGACGTTGGCTCAGAGGGTGCATAAAACCAAGACACCATTTTGAACAATTATTTTTGTAACACAAAGTTCTGTCTTCTTGTGCTTTTGTTTGTTTCTGTTAAACTTTGTATTGTTTAGTTGCATTACTTCTTCTCTTTGATTGTCTATTGATTGAACAATAAAATTCCTCCTAGCTCAGAAACTAAACGTTTCTAGATCCATTTTTATATTAACTTTTCTTGATGTTTTGTCGGTGGGAATACGACCCTAGAATATCTGACACCAATTAAAATACACCCTGTATATGTTACACTACAATAGTGAAACTGCACATTTCACGGATTGGGAAAATTTCCCACCCATGCTAAACGCAGATATGTTTACATTTCCTATTATAAAAATCTACTATCATCAATCCTGGCCCGTTATCGTCTGCTTCTGTAGTCTCATGGTAAGGCCTTTCACCGGTAAGGCGTCTCTTTCAAAATAGACTAGACTGTTGATGTTCAGGAGAATATGGTTCTAATCCCGGTCGGGTGTATTTAGAATGGTTTGCGCTTAATTGTTTCCCCACTCTCCCTCTACTCAAACTTGGGTACATCTACTCTAGATTCAAACCTTATTCAGTCCTACCAAATGTAAATATCAGGTTAACCCGGACGAATGGTAAGACACGATCGAAAAAATTATAATTTTTAAAAAATATCACAAACACCCACTTGGTTTTCGGTCGGAAACACCCGGTTATGGTAGATATACTATCGATTTGTTCACGAGGCATAGCAGTTTTATGCGGTCGCTGAAATGGAGCGAGTGTGTCGTGCAAAGCGGGCGGGCAGCCAGCCGGGCGCATCGTGGCAAGACGATGAAGACGTCAAAGAGAAGAAGCAGATAAGCGAAGTGTCTGCTTCTATCAAGTTGATGAAGACGAAGCGGCAGTTAAAAAAAAAACTTTCAAGGTATTGACTGGGAACTCCTTTCAGCAGCTGACACAAGGATGCGCTTTTTTGTGCATCAACATGAATATGCCTTTGTCTTTTGGCAGACATTAGTTGGTGAGATCATAACATATAATACATTAACGACATTAATTTACTTGGAAGACAGCTCAAGTTACTAGAAATAGTCCATAATGTTTCCCTACCCCAACAGCTGACATAATGTCACTTTGGATAACTTTAATGAAAATATATGGTAGCTGTAATGTATGAATATGATGGTTAACCACAGTAATTTAGGCTAATATTATTTATATATTTATTTGAGGTTCGGCACAAAGCTTATTAATCGTTTTATTCCACTTAAAAAATTATTATTCATAGCACCTTCACAAAAGGTCTAACAAACATAGCTTCAAAATGGCGACCGATGAATTTAAACCATGTAATTGAACATGATGGAAACAAGTTCTTTACAATGATGCACCCACTCACTGGATACAAATATTTTATTCAGTTAAATATTTTGAAATACGATATAATAATCATAAAATAATTTATTATATATTTAATAAATGACAAGTATTTTCTCTTTTCTAAGTAAATACGATGCCTCTATTAAAATATATTAATGTATGCACTATATTACAAATCATAGATAACATTCCAAAACAAAGGATAAGTACGTTCATTTATGTTTTAAATTATTGTTTCGGATTGAATAAAAATAAATTATTTAAAGTAATGAAATAGTGTGAGAAAACTTAAGTTTTACGTCATTTTAAATATAAAATATAAAATGTAACTAATAAACTTAACATCCATAACATAACAGTGATCTTCTACAAGGTGTTGGCAACCCAAAACCTAAACATATAATTTTTGAACTGGAATCAAGGTAAAAACCTATCATGAAACGACTTTATCCCTGAAGAAAGATTTTAGCATGATTTATTTATTTTAATTTTTCCATAAGTGAAACAAAAGTCTCAAAATGAGTCTTCACAAGTGGTGTGGCTGACTTTATATTGTCGGTACAGGCTTTATTTCCCGTCAATTGTCATGTACATTCCTTTTTATTGTGGCTATTATTCATCTCTCGAAGAAAATGCTATGACATTTCTTTGGAATTTCTCATAAAATGTTTCCATTTTAGTTTTATCTGTCTGTGTCATAAGCTAAGTAGTAACTGGAATTAGACTCGCATTTTGCTTGGGTCATAGGTGTGTCTACGGTTTGGGGGGGGGAGGTAGGCCAAGCCCCCCCCCCCCTAGTGTTGTTTCAAATATTGTTTTCAATTAAACATGCACACACACACTAATTTAAGAAATAATTATTTGGAAGGAGAAGGACGGAGGACGTGTTGAACTCAAATTACAATTTCTAAAAACTTTAACTTAGGGAGGCATATAATTTTCAAAAAATCCAGACGATGACGATGACGGGAGCTTGATGAAATTCTCTCNNCCCCCCCCCCCACCTCCCCCCACAAGTGGAAATATCTAGGAATTCTAGTGGATTGGGTGTTGAGGTTGAGGCTTGGAAATTGGCCACATACACACATACACACACGCACACGAACACCGGATATGTGTTTCCAATAAAATGATTTTGTAATCCTCTCTCTAAACAAATATTGGTGAATTTCCTATAAAAATATATTTTTCTTACTCCTATTTCATACAAATATGTATATAAAGTCATTAATTACCCTCTGTTAAGTACATTTACAGGATGTATTTTAATTGGTGCCAAATATTCTAGGGATGTATTCCCATTGACCAAACATTAAGAAAAGTTCATATAAACATGGGTCTAAAAACGTTGTAGTTTCTGAGCTAGGAGGAATATTACCGTTCATTTAATAATCAATCCAACAGAAGAAGTAATGCAACTAAACAATACCAAGTTTAACAGAAACAAACAAAAACACAAGAAGACAGAACATTTTGTTACAAAAATAATTGTTCAAAATGGTGTCCTGCTTTTATGCACCCTCTAAGCCAATGCTTTGTCATACTCTGTTGAGTACATCTGGCGTGTTATGTATTTGCTCACATACATTTACGATACGCTCTCTTAAAACCTCAACATCAGGCAAAGGAGTTTCGTAAACAATATACTTTAAATGTCCCCAGAGATAAAAATCCATTGGGTTCAAATTTGGTGACTAAATGGGCCATTCAATGGATCCCTTGCGATCCATACATTTTTTAGGATAATTTTTAATAATTTTAAAACTAAACTTTTCTAGGCCCTTGTTTGTATAAAATTTTCTTGATGTTTGGTCGATGGGAATACATCTCTAGAGTATTTGACACCAATCAAAATACACCCTGTATAGTAATTGGAAACCTCCCAGGCAAGAGCTGAGCCTATTAGTCGAACCCGCCAGCACCCGGGTAACCGTGACGGTAGCATCTTGATTGTTTGACGAACACACACTTATCAATTATTGCTTACAGTTTTTGTGAGCTTTGTTTTTTTATTATTTCATGTCTCACGTATATTATATTTAATTTCATCCTATTTTTTGTTTGTCATTATTCTAGTGCAACCGTTGGTAGTGAATACAATATTAATTCATAATAATTGGTAGTCTTCATTTTTTTCAAGTTTATTTATCATTTATTTAATATGGTTTTTCATTAATTTATAAACACTAAGAATATAATTTTTAAATGTTTACACTGAACTTCGTAAATGCAATTCAAATTCTAGTAATAACACATTTTTTTCAGAGTTTATTTATCATCTTTTAAACAAGAATTTTTACTAATTTATAAACAATGAGAATATAGCCTACTTTATAAATGAACACGCTAACGCTAAACTTTGCAAATTCAATTCAAATTCAAGTAATAAAATCTACTAGACATTTTATTCATCTCTATCATAAAATGTATTTAGAGGTTCTCCCAACAAAACAGTTTTTCATCAAAAGTATTGTCGAGATGTGTTCTTGAAATACGCAAAACTAATTTTGTATTCATTTAAAGGCTTCATCTGTACGAGTAAGTTATAATAATTTTGTAGATATGGAATACATATATGTTTTCTTTTTATTGCTTTTCTCATCCGTTGATTCTATTTTTAGAAAATATTATGAGTTTAGTCTTCGTACTGTAAGGAAAATTAATATGAAGGCAATTTCCTACATCAAAACAAAACAAATATATTGGCTCTCAACGTTCATAAAGTTGATATACATAAAATGAAAGATTTTTATTAATATAATTTTTTAAACATACTTTAATATACTTTTGATTATAATATAAGATATTAAACATATTTTAATTACATTTTCAAAGGGAGACAATCTAATAAATAGTAAAAAAGTGTTTGGGTAGTATTTTCTCATTAATTTGATCTAAGAAGATTGATTTGTTTTGTATCACCATCTTTCTTTTCCTTTAGCATAGTGTCTTCTTCTGGTAACAAAGAGGAGTATTTAGGTCATTGCTTTTAGTGCAAGGGAGTGTCTAATGAGCTCGGATTTAGAAATTGTTGTTTGATGACATCACACCAGAATTTCCATTTGGAAAGCTCTAACGTGAGCTGAGTCCATATTTAAATCCTGCTCTTTTATACTATCGATTGTAATTTTATATGAAAACGATTAAATCAACACTTTATGATTATTTTTACTCTTTGTATTATATAACATATAGGCTAGTTAAAGTATATGTAGTATTAAAATATTCTAACTGATTTTCACAATTAATTTTTTCATCTAGAACCTATAATATAATTTTTAAGGATGGTAATAATTAAATTAGTTTTGTTAGCTTATAGTGATATTTTAATAAATTGTTTCCACTATGATAGGAGAAAACTATCTAAACCTATCTGAATGCTTAGCTGTTATAATTTATTCTACACGTTTGTCGATTCTTGGCTTTCATTTCGTGTCATAGCTACTAATACTGTAGACTTTAGTATAAATGAATCTGCTTCTGTCAAATTAGTGTGCGTTTTTAATAGACTCATTAGTGACGTATTTGGGAGTAATTATAAACGTTAGTATTCCGAAAAATCGGGCGCCTTCAAAGTAGGCTTCCGCTATTGTGAACATCATAATCTCTTGTGATTAACTAGTTTTTTTTGTATAAAGATCTCAGCGATCACTTACTTTCCTCAGACTTGGGAGGTGGTCTCAAAATATAGTCAAGGTTAGATGAGTAAAGTTTTATTTAATAGTAATGTTTTGACATGGTCAATGAGTTGAAATATTTAGGTGCAAACTTAAATAGCAATTACGATATTAGAGTGAAAATTAGGAAAGAGATTGGGTGTAATGAGGTGGACTGGATAGATCTAGCACTGGGTAGGGATAGGGTGTAATGAGGTGGACTGGATATAACTGGCTCAAGATAGGGATAGGGTGTAGTGTGGTGAACTGGATAAAACTAGCTCAAGGTAAGGATCGGGTGTAATGAGGTGAACTGGATAAAACTAGCTCAAGGTAGGGATAGGGTATAATTAGGTGGACTGGATAAAACTAGCTCAAGGTAGGGATAGGGTATAATGAGGTGGACTGGATAAAACTAGCTCAAGGTAGGGATAGGGTCTAATGAGGTGGACTGGATAAAACTAGCTCAAGGTAGGGATAGAGTCTAATGAGGTGGACTGGATAAAACTAGCTCAAGGTAGGGATAGGGTCTAATGAGGTGGACTGGATAACTAGCCCAAGGTGGTGTACTTTTATAAGTGCGGTTAATGAACTTTTGAGATCCTAATACTCTAGAGTAAGTGATGTTTTATCTTATTTCCAGGCACATATTTGGTGATTAACATAAAATTTATTACCTCTTGCCGTGCTCTTAGATTAATTAGGGAGACTGCGAACAGTTTAAATGCATACTAAAGTCTGCCTCTCTATAGTTCTCTTTTTCGCTGCATCTCACTGCCAATTCAGGATGTACGCGAGTTTGTATATTTTAGTTTTAATGTTGAAGAAATAACTTTAATACCCGCCTTTATTGCGTAGTTAGCTAACACGCCTGATTCGTGTTGAGCTAGACTGACGAGAGCGGGGAGGTCGAGGTTCACATCTCACTCGGGTGAATTGGGGAAGGGTTTTCCTAAATAGTTTTCCATACTCCCTCCACGCAAATGCGGGTTCACTTACTCTATATTCAAGCTTCCCAATTCCTAACTCAATAACGTAATTAGTACTTAAACATAATAACCCGAACGGGTAGTAAGACGTGGTGCTAAATTAAAAAAATTAAAAACTTTAGTCAAGTGTTCCCACATTTTCGTGGAGGTAGACTGGAAACCCTTTATATAAAATGCCATCAGCACACCCAACCAGAATATGAACCCCAACCTCCCGTCAGCATTAGACGAAATGAGTTTGACATTTAGACCACGAGCCTACTGACGTAAATCATATTTATGAATGACTTGACAATAAAAGTAATAAATTAATTTATTTTTATTATATGAAAGCATTTAAGGTGTGCTTTAAATAAAACATAATAAAACATCCTAAACCATTGTACCCGCAGAACGTACCAAATATTTAAAAAAATAATTTGTATATATTTGTTCGTCAAATGTTCATTAATTGACTTGATAAATCATCAGTTTTAACTCTTATTTTAATAAAAAAAATTCCACTCCATCAATCTATTTATCTTGAATAATTGACCAAAACATGTTTATCTATCAAATTTAAATTTCATCTGACAATTTAGATGTGTCACTTATTTTAATAATCCTAAAAAGAGCCAAAGGACGAGTTTGATCATGTCTTTAATTAATTGCACGTATTTATATTTGTATTAATAGCTTTATGACCATGTATACTCCATTTACCCTTCAATAGTTCCATAGTTGTATAGTGCAAGGTAAGTTTACTACCTTTCAGTGTATATGGAGTGTACATCTAAAAATATCGGCTATATTTGTACCGCAAATAGACTCGCGTGGATCATTTAATTATTGGTTTCACAGTACCGATACAATAATTGTCTCTTTATCCAAATTTTGGTTACTTCTTAACAAATCTGGTACCTTTTAGTTTTTAGACTTTCCTAATTTATAATAATAAAAGAAAGCATTTGTCTGTGTGTGTGTTTGTTTGTTTGTGTGCGATGCCCAGCCAAATCTAAGGCACGCAGAGATCTGAAATTTTTAACATAGGTGGACGGAAGGGGATCCAAATGCACCTCGATGCAGGATTTTGAAATTTTTAATTAGCTTTTATTTTAAACCAAGCTATTTTTAAGAAATTTTTGAAGAAAATATTGTTAATCTGATAATTAAATTCTCATGGCAAATCGGGCACCATTGGGGAGTGGGGGTGCTTATATAATTCTTATACAATAGTGGGTCACGGGCACCACCGCGCGGGATTGCTAGTAATAAAATATTACGAATCACTGCTAAATTACAATTATAGTTTTTTAATTCCCAGAGAACTAGAGGGGGCGTAGCCAACGGTCTACACTAGTGCCTTTCTGCTCTCGGCCACGTAAGAACCTTAGCCTAGCATTACTTTTATATTTTCTTATAGAGGAATCACGATAGTCGTGCCATAGAAGCGATGCCACAACATTCCACCGATACAATTTGCCCTGAATCGCAGTCCGGAGCGGTTCTGATACGGCTCGGGGGTAAATGTGAGAAAATACTCTCTAAATTACAGGCACAAAAAGAGAACTCGCATCATCGGGATCGAGTCAAAACGCTCCTATGAGAAGTACGGCGTAATTAGTCTCTATTATCTTGCAATGATTTAGAAGTCAAATCAGTTGGATGTAGTTAACGACAAATCTGGATATGTTGTTTTGAAATTGTGTTCCGAGCTGGCTTATAAGAGGTTATACGAGGAATGACTTCATCCATCATTGTGGCGGTGGAAATTACTGTTATTGTCGTTCTCTAGTTTTGTAGCGTGTCTCTTTTTGCACGCAATACTTACTAGGACTCTGTACCTACTTTCCTTTCCCTGTACTTTTCTAGCGAATATCCGCGCCTGGGGATACTCATTTGTGTAAATAGGTCCGCGGTGATGGTTTTCTAAACACATGTGGGATCAAACATATGTACAACTGGATAACCGTGATTATAAACTTATCTAAAGTTCCTAATATCACTTTAGTGGGAAAGCAGTAAGAAAATTGGCTAGCAAATAAAATATCATATTTTTTTCTCATAGTAAAACAAAAGTAACGAAATTATTAAATAATTTTTTTCGGCACCCATACGATTAGTAGCAAGGTGTCTACTGGGGTACGAAAGTCACCAAAGTCACAAAAAAGTTAATAATTGCAAAAAAGGTCACGAAAGTCCCTGAAAAGTCACGAATTTTCAATATTTTAGTCAAAAATCACGAAAATATTGTTGTTTGAATTTCCCGCTTATCGCAACAACGCAAAATCATCGAATGTCAAGTTACCCACTACCCATGATGCCAAGCGCTAACCGCCTGATTGTTTTTACCATGATACCAAAGACAAGGTTAACGTTCGCCATCTAGTTAAAGTTTAATGTTGCGTGTGAGTGCATTATGCCTATTTATGCATTATATAATGTTCAATCGCTTACCGAAGAAATTTTGTGGTCATTAAAGGTCACCAAAAAGTCACTAATTTTGGTTTGTCCAACTCAGTAGACACCCTAAGTAGAAAAAAAAGGGTGCATCAATATCGTCATCAACTGTTTCCAACTTGTGGCTGGGTCAGTTTAGTAAAATGCCTCCATATTCCTCTTATTCTTACACCACTCTTCCTCCTTTAATTTATTCAATTCTTCTCCTCTCACTTGAACACTTTCTGTTATCTGCTCATCCAATCTCTTTCTTGGCCTCTCTTGCGGTCTTTTTGATATACACTTAATTTCCAACACTTTCTTCGGCATCCTCTCCTTTTCCATCCTCATTACATGCCCATACCATCTCGGTCTTTCTTCCTCTATTATCTCATGTACTCCCTGAAAAGAATATAATTTAATAATGCTGTGTTGAGTACCTTTTAGTGACGTGACTAACTGTAGGATAGTCGGTGGTACACTGTTCCACCAATAACAAAACAGACCAGGCACGTAACATGGTGGCTTCAAGGGATTTAATGTCATATCAAGGTCCTTCTCGTGAGACGTGGCTAGCATTAGGTTGACCCGCTTCGGTGGCCGCATGATCTTACACACTACTCTCGCAGTAGACTAGACAGCTGATGACGGGCGAAGTCTTGGTTCGAATCTTGGTCAAGTGTACTGAGGGTGTTTTTTCCAAAATTGTTTCCCACCCTCCCTCCACGCAAAAGCTAATACACTTCCTTTGAATCTAACATTACTAATCCCTAAAACTACTAGCGTAATTTATTACATACGTTTATAACCAGAACGGGTAGTAAGACGTGGTGCTAAAAAAAAAAAAGAAAGAAAAAAGCATGTTGATCGGTGGCATACTGTGCCATTACTAACAGAACAGAGCAAAGCAGGTACGTAGAGCGGCGGTTGCCAGAGCTTCAATGTAATATTAAGGTCCTTCTCGTGACGTGGCTAGCAGTAGGATGATCGGTGGCATACTGTGCCATTACTAACAGAACAGAGCCAGCACGTAACGCGGCGGTTGCTCACGCTACAGGGATCCGGATGTCGTGTCCCTGCTGTGCACCGGGTCTTGTTTTATTTTGCTTTATTTCTTCTCGATCCAGTTGAGGCGCCAGACTTTGCGGTGGTAAGAATTAAAAGGTATTCCCTCATGTTTCTTCTAAATAAAAAACAAACAAAAACCAAATCTAACATTAATATTTTCTATAAATAGAGCTACAAATTTTCTTATCATTGAACCATATTTTACGATTATTTGTAATAAAAGATTTCAAATCACTTTTATACTATTACATTACTATCCGTTGGGTAACAGAATAGGTATTAACGGTTTTTTTAGCACCGGGTCTTTCTACCTGTTAAGGTTGTATGCATTAGTACTAATTACACTAATGGGTTAGGGATTAAGAAGGCTTAATTTAGAGGAAGTGCATTCGCATTTTTGTTGAGGGATAGTGAAAAACCATTTAGGGAAAACCACCCTCAATGCACCCGACTGGGATCCAAACCCGATATCACCGTCTTCGATTAAAGCTATTAATCCATGGGGTGGGATGAGTAGGGGAAGCACCCTCATTAGCGTGGATATAGGTTAAAAAAAATTCGCAGTAAAAATCGTATGTAGAAAACCACCTTCAGTGAATTCGATAGTGATTTTACTCTGATCAAGTAAATGCGAGTCCAGAACCTTAGACTCCTAGGCCAACACTTTGGGGAAATTAAGTTGACTCATGTCATTTTGTTGCCAAAATACTTATTTTTAAATATAATTTACATAATATCACATCTTAAAAAAACAGTCATTTTTATTTAGTAAGTTATTCACATTTGTTGACGTAAAAGTTTATTTTTGAATTGATGCATATAATTAATTATGTGAACCCAAAATACAGCCCCTATGGTTATTTAATACATTTTAATCTATAATTTATTTTTACCAAATTACTCTGCAAACCAAGCTTTTGTTCGGTTCATTGGATGCGAATGGCAGCCAGGTGAATGTCTGGAGGCCACGTGATGCGTAGGACGCTACTTGTGACTGTCAAACGTAATGCAAATTAACCACTTGAATTTGACAGCGTGAGTTAACAAAATGAACACCTGTTGGATTGTTGCATGCGTATGAAATTCATAAGTGGATAAAACAATGCAGCAATAAAAAATAGTTTATTAATATTCACTGACATATATTCCACTTCCTCTTCCAAAGCCGAACCATACAAAATGAGAAATACATTCTAATGATTAATATTAAGCTTAATTTTATCATGACTATGTTATTCTCGCTTTGTAATGTTGTGTATATTTAATATACATCTCCCCACCCCCCCCTTCCTTTTAGGTTTACCTTTCCTTATTTTGGGATATTGCCCTGAAAAATACGCTGGTGTTAGCACATTTATGTAAAATTATGTTTTCAACATTTTATGGAAACGCAAGACATTACAGCTGCAAACCACCACCCCGCCTCCTGCAACCCCACTTTGGTCAAATGGAAACACTTCGGTTGTCATCTTAAATACACTATGTCCAAGTCCCCTGTGACCCCACTTTGGTCAAATGGGAAAACTTAGACTGTAATCTTAGCTACAATGTGTCAAACAGTGTTTATTACTTAGAGCACAACTATATTTTATATTGAACCGTTTATCATTTTTAATTTACGGCGGTAATCTCTGAAATAGATGAATGTATTTTTATTAACCTAATATATGATTCCGGCTTCCCGATAAAAAATTTACAGACGGTGATATAGTCTTGTAATGATACTGATTTGGATCCCTCTCATATATTTAAAAAATCGTGGATGAAGGTATTTTTCTTCAATAAATTGTATGTAAATTATCCTTTTAAGACTTCATCCATGGAGAATCACGCGCTTTTCAGAAATAATGTAGAAGGATTGCACCATTAAAACTTATTTTTTTATTTCAAAATTTAACTCCGTAGTATTTACCAAACAAGCAAGAGACGTTAGCTCCCTATACCCAATAGGAAGCTAGCCTTCATGACACCTGTCGCAGGGACGCTTTCGATTTGTTGGTTTTGACACTGGTCACAAGAGGTCCAAGGGGCAAGGGGTAGGTCATATATAAGCTGTTTGTGCGTATGAACACACAGAGTGCCGGCGACATAAACCTAGATTAGTCACATAAATCTACAGAACGTTGTAATAAACCAGTGCCATGATCTAAATAAATCGTGTGCAAAATTAAAGGTTTTATTTATTTACTTAAATTATCTCACAAACATTCTGTACTGCTTTAATTAGTGCTCTAGCATGGGGCAATTATCAGCTAATTAAACGGTATAACTTTAACCGGTGCCCCAAGCAAACGTGGGGCATAGTAAAATTCCGTAACGTTATAGTCTTCGAAGTAAATGCTTCTTATATATACACAATTGGTTTGGTAGAGCTTCAGAAATAGCTGTCAGAAGTAATTATTGTTTTGTAAAATCGTGTCTTACCCTTCGAATACTTATAAAATTTGAAATTTTTCGGCACATTATTGGTGTATAAGCTTTGTTTTTATGGTGAAAATTGGTTTGATAACATTTTGTTGATATCGAATTTTTGCAAAAAAATTTACATTTTACTAACCTACACAAATTAACTTTGTATTAATGCATTTAGTTTTTGAGTATGGCATATAAAACTTAAACGTTAAGGTGATGGCCTCGGAAAGCAAGAAATTATCAGTCGCTCTCAGTCCACTCGGCTTAAAATATAATAGTTTGTGTTGTTTTCTGATACTACTTCTCTATTCTGTCTAGCCTATACTCCCTTTCGCCATCCAACTACAACCACTCTTTGTCATGCCATTAAGAAAGAGGTGAAATAAAACTACAAAACTTCTCATATCAAGAGCAAGAGAAAAGCTCTCCACTATTTCTCAAATATCTTAACATTTTCTGTTGTTAACCTATTGAAAAAATAATATATTTGTTAGATAGAGGCTAAGTCCAGATCCTTTTTCATTAATCCTAGTCTCATAACTACGCAAATATGCTTAAAAAGTCGTCAAAAATGAGCTAATGTTACTTTTTCACACAAAGCATATTTTTTAAAAAGTAATATGCTGGAATATGTCGACATTATTTTTGCGTGACACATGGTTGAAATAACGTATGGTATAATTAAATATTGCGTTATAGCAGAACGTACGCGTGGCACTTTCTTTCTTACCTGGGTGGCCTCCTTAATACAATGCCATTTTAATTTATGTGTAAATACTACATTTTGCAAACCTTTGTGCTATGAATTATCTAACGCGTGTAAACATTTCTGTTATCATGGAGGTTAAAATGACAATCTTTACCTAGCAAATAACTCCGCTAGACAGTTGTTTTCGAATAAGTTCATCTGAAGTTGCACAGAGATTTCTTTGCTCCATTCTATTATTTAAAAGAAAGAGAGAGAGAGAGAGAGGAAAAAAAGAAGCTAGCAGGAGAGAAATTCACGTGTAGGAAGTGTCATTCATGATGAGGGGCATGACAGTTTAATGGCGAAGAAACTGCGTCCCCCCGCCCCTCTT